>JAAQRH010000729.1:0-21118 GCA_013186785.1 Fusarium pseudonygamai
CCTGAAAGGTTGTACGGCTGACAAAAGCCCAAGCTAAGACGCCAAGCCGAACTCTTACCCATCTATACGTGCGAATTGTATCGGCGCGTCCCGGTATAGATTCTGACTTGGAGGCGTTCAGCCATCATCCAGCAGATGGTAGCTTTGCGGTACTGCTCAGCCGTACAACCTTTCAGGAGTTTTGTGCCCAAACGGCTTCCGGCCTCTTTCTTGGCATAAGCTCTAGGCGAGTTGGAAGCAATTGGGAGTGAGATCGTCTTGTTCTTCTGGTCTTGTGTGTAGCCCGTCGTGCGTTGCGTTCTCAGTGCCAGCTGCCCCTGAAATTGGCATCGTGGGCCCGATCTTGCGAAAGTCGGTTCAATGGCTCTTTTATAGTCGAGTTGAGCTGTGTCACAGTCAGCCAAGTCTACTTGATGGTTAAACTTCGTAAAAGAACCTTGTGCATGCCAGTCTTTCGACTCTTTTTCTCGTCGTAGCCGAGGCATCTCTGCCGCGAACAAGAGCACACCGGGAAGCCGAGGCCTGTATAATTGCTCTGATCACTCGTTTTTATGCTCTGAATCGCGGTGCTCGGTTCTCCGGTGGTTGGCAGTTGTTTGTGGCTATCGGTCTGCGGTACGGTGCGGCCTGGCATCTTAGGGATTGGAAAAGAGATCGCATAGATATGAAATGCTTCGTTGACACTCGAATAGTTTGCTGCCGGCTCTTGGAAGGGCCTTTATTGGCTTGCTCAAATTCAACAAAAGAAATTCAACGAAGAGGCCCCAATCTCTGAAAGTCTGTATTGGGGTGCGGTTGTGTTACCGAGCAAGCTCTAGCTGAGCTGTCAACCTTGGTACCGAAAATGTTCCGCCAGTAACTTGGGTATGCTTACGTTACCTTCCCTTGGGCCCGCCAGTTACACGATGTTCCTCCAATGACCAAACAACGCGTTTGATTTTACTAGTCCTTGCAATGATCGAAATAGTACTGCAATCTCCCTGACGTAATACCCTGTTTCTGCTGGTCTTCCAACTTCCGATTCAGGGGCTCATCAGGGGACTTAGCTTATCACAGGATGATGGAAGTGCACTGTGCAGTACCTCTATCGACGTTGCATTCAATAGGTGACTCGCAGCTAGCAACTTGTAAGGCACCAGAGAACTCATACGATGAATTGGATAGTATTATCTCATAATCCCCAGGTTTTTTCTTCGACGGGAGACACATGCTTGCCACTACTCATCTTATCAACGAATTTCTCTTGGTCTATTTCCCAACTCAAAAGAATGTATCTTCAATTGTCCACAGATAAAAGCCTAACCTTTTTAATACCTTCAGCTATCTTATTTAACGCCTTGTATCTAGATACTGCCTTGGTTACAAATGTAGGAAAATCTCAACAGCTTCCATTTTTTGGACGGTAGATGAGCTTCACTTGTTTCACCTTGCTAGAACGGGTTGTTCAGTAACGGTTGTGGCATAAAAGTTTAGTGTACCGAGAACCTTGACGTGTACAAATCAAATTCTATCCCATGTTTCAGATGTAATTCTTGTACAATCTTTGTATTATGTCTCGGCGTACGAAAGCTCCAAAGTGACTGTTCTAGAAATGCATGTTTGAGCGGAGTGCTGTAGTCTAGCTATTGTGCTACAGAGGCAACTGTAGGGTACCTAGTCCGTAGTTTGAAGAAATGAAAGTGTGCAACGTTCAACAACACCAAGTGATACAGATCCAAAGGTTTCGCCAAATACAAGGATGAAAATTATCAAGGGTTTTCTTTTTGTTTGCGCAGTCATCCTGTTTCTTCGATACATTTATGCTATCGGATTTAATTAGGTAATGTAATTCAGTCAGATTGGCTAGGAAAAGTGCAGCATGATTGGAGAGTGTCCATATGAACTTTGGGTTCTGACCTGCTGCAGGTAAATATAGCAACCTTGCGCCACCAAGAGCACGTTACTATCGACATCAACAACAAGAACAAATAAGTCTCGTCCTTCTTTATCATTTCACCTCTCACAAGGAATTTCATCGACTAGCCCCAGGCCTAACCCAAGCTAAGACAAACCTCGGATCACAACCTGCGGGGTTACAAGGATTCTCCATCGTTTTATTACGAACTAAACCACCATTGGAAGCTCCCGATCCAAAAACGAATATTCACCCCATAAACCTGGTCGATCTAGAAGAGGCTGGTCCCTCTGGAGATGAGATAAATACCCCCAATCACCGGACCTGTCCTCAATTTGAGCGACCCATTTCTCACAGCTCTCACTCTCAACATTCCTTAAAAATCTCCGTCAAACTCTACCCCTTCATCACCGCTATGCGTCCCTTCGCTCTCTCTGCTGCCGTTTTTGCGGCCACCGTCCTTAGTCAAAAGAAGGGTGAGAAAACGGAATGCGCGGATGGACTGTACATGATTGCTGTCCGGGGCACTGGTGAAGACAAGGGATCTGGAAGAATCGGCGAGATCGCGGAGGATGTTAGCAAACGCGTCAATGGCTCAATCGTCAGCCCTCTTGACTATCCCGCGACTCTTGAAGACCCAGACTACTTTGATTCCGAGGGAGCCGGCGTCGAGGCCCTGTCTGAAGCCCTCAACGACTATCACAGCTCATGCCCCAACGGTAAAATTGCCGTGTTTGGCTACTCTCAGGTACGTTGACCTTGAACGATGCGATGCAAGATGCACTACTAACAAAAGGTCAGGGTGGACAAGTTGCGACCGATGTATTCTGCGGGGGGAGCGACAACAAGCCCTTGACCATGAGTCTTGTCAAAGACAGCGGTGAGTAATGAACATCCCTGCAGGCATATATCTATTGCAAGCACAGAAACTAAACGAAGAAGTCGTTGCGATCATCGCGTTCGGCGACCCAAGCCACGTGGCAAACCTGACGTACGACAAGGGCACTAGCAAAAAGGATGGAGTGAGTGCACAACCGCATGTCGTGGAACGAGTCTCAACTCTAACGCCTGACTACAGATCTTCGAACGTCCCAGTAACGAGACAAAACTGTGCGAGGACAACTACAGCGACATCTTCCGCTCCTACTGTGACACAGGCGATGTGTACTGTGACACAGGTAACAACACCGAGACCCATGGCGGCTACTTTGAGAAGTACGGTAAAGAAGTGGTCGACTTTGTCGTTGAGCGGTACGAGAAGGCGCTGAAGGAGGAGAGTACATCAACGAAAACCAGCACGGCTACTGTTACTGCAGAGACAAGTGGTTCCGCAACAGCCAGCGATGCTTCCGTAACAGCTAGTGATGCTTCTGCCACAGCCAGTGATGCACCATCGGCCACTACAGCTGCTCCGGGTAATGCTGCGGCGGGATTGGTACCTGGTCTAGTCTTGGCCATGATACCCCTGGCTTTGGCCGTAGCCGACTTCCTTTGATAGGATCTCGTGACAGGGAGAGACATCTTACTGTATCCTTCGCGCAAGCACTGCTTAGATTCAATAGATTGACCCAAAGGCTGGCTCAGACTTGAAAATTGAAATGCTTTCCTCCAGAACCACAAGACGACTATTTCATTGTCTATGCTTACTGCTTGCATATACATACATACACATCTCACACAAAGCTTGAGATCTCCAATGCCTATGTAGGATGGCTCAGTAGACCCTCAGCCTAGTATCAGTCGTTTATTCCGCCCACCATGGCTCTTTTGACACGCCAAACCCAAGTCCACTTACATGCGTCAGCATCCAAACAGACCGACTCCAAAACTGACGACCTGGACTGTGTCAGTATTCTTTGGATACTTCTTCATGCAGATGGTGGTGCTGAGAGAGTCGATACTCTTGGCCAGCAATCCAATATCTGGCTAGCGAATCAAGTCAGCATACTTGATCGATTTCAGATACCTTTGCCATGCTGCTCAGAACCCCAGGCCCTGAGTGGTTGAAGACCGATATTGAGACATGCACTTCAAGCCACTACCCTGTTCAGCCAACATGGGCATCAATGTCACCGGCTAGGCCAGAGACGTTGTCCATACATTGTAGGACTCCGTTTTGACACACAACAGCTCGAACTATCATTGCGCCTGCAGCTGGGTGCGCCAGTAGGGAACATCAATGTCCGGTCGGTCCATAGCAGCGGATTACGGCCGCTCTCTTTCTTCGCCCAATGGCTCCCAGTAGACAATTTAAAGGACACTCGAGCGTATCATGAATCGTTTTAGTATTGAAGATCTCGTTGATGTTACGAGGCAGATTGCTTCACACACAAAGCTTTGGTAACGAGGAACAGAGTGACTGGTCGTGGGACAGCTATCCAAGCTCGACTTACAAAGCAACACGACTTCCGACTAGATTCGCCAAACAAAGGACTCACCATGGTCTCCAGCCTCCAGTCTCCAAACTATATAAATAGAAGGACTGTCACTAAGATGATATGATCGGAGTCGTTCAGTGGCGGCCGGCAATCCGCTAGTAGTCGTTCGATACACCAAAAAAGGAGAACAAGGGGGACCTTTTGGGTCGTGACCCTCGAATTTCACACTAGGGGGCTTGTTGGTGTGGTAATTTTCAAAGTTCAGAGGTCAAGGCGATCTGGCGTGTTTAAGTTTGATATGGGAATATGCTCGAGATAGAACGCGGCCGTTGGGTCGATAGTCAGGGCGTAAGCAGGGGATCTATAGCTGGATATGATTAGCTTTCTAACGGTTTGGGATTGAACTCGAAGGAACTGTCAGGGCTTCCGGAACTCCACTATTCACCTCGAAGCCTACGTCAATGCTGGGTCGGGTTGCTTGCCCCTGAGTCCCTGACACTGAAGGTCTACCGCTCAGTTTGATTGTCGGTCACCGGCCGGAAGATGGAATAGTGGTAAAGCATGTACTTCTCGACTATTAGCTCGTAAACTGATCTTCCCATGTATCTTGAGGCCTTGGTGGGTAGCAGGTAACCGCATCGATTCTTCTTACTGCCCCAAGCTCTATGCGCTACTTTCAAGGATCGAGCCCACGATACGCACCAAGATCACCCTTCCATGGGAATAAAGATAAAGGGTACAAGTAAATGCTGACATCGTTTCTCATCTGTGTCCACTGGAGCGCTGTCTTGGAAGCTTCCAGGTTGGCCTTGGAGTTGCGTCGTTGTCCTTCGGTTGGGACTTCTGGACCAGGACAGATCTCGCTTCAGGGGGGAGGGGTCCTCGTAAATAGCTTCCATGTGGTGAACCTCTTCTGACTTGTTATCATCTCTCTTGTTTGCTCTTCAGGGCTCGTTTCGTGACTGCAAAGTCAAGGGAGCTTTCGCAATCGTGCTTCGAGGCTTGGAACGGTTGAGGTGGAGCGCGGGTTTCAGGGAGGGACTATGTTGCAAGATGGCTGACGATCTGTATATGCAGTGAGCCGTTATGATAGAAAGCAGTTCTGAGAGGTAGATGTTCTTCGAGCCAGGCTCAGGATTGGCCTTTGTGATACTGAGGGTTGACTTCTGGGTAGACAGCACAAAGATCCGTGACTGTTTCACAGGCGTCTGGTTCTGCGAGCACACAGAACGCACCTAGAGCACCATACTAGCGTGTAGTTGGCTGTTCGATCTGTAGGGCATGTTTCCCTTAGTGGGAAAATTCAAAGACAGGTCGCATGCAAGCAACAAAAGACCAGACAATGGATGCACGAGACCTTGCAAACTGGAGAGGCGGTTCTAGAAGTTACTTGCCAGTATTCAATGAATATTTAGAGTTTTAAAAACAAAATACATCACGGTTTGCGTGCAAAAAATCGGTATCAAACGAAAAACAAAGGAGTGACGGCGGCACCTAGGGAGGGTGATACACCCGATCAAGGGGTTCAGTGGTTAATCCCCTGAACCCCAAAGGCTTCAGTGCTTCCTGTGCTGCCTTCCTTTCTGGGTTTCCATCCTATAAAAGCCCACTCGCCATTCTTCCCCTCTCCTCTTTTCTTCTTCCTCACAACAAACACCACAAACTGTCATCTCCCTTTTCTATCCCAACAAGCCTTTCATCCATCAACAAGGCCTGGCCGTCCAGTATCGGGCTTTCACAAATCATCAAACAACCAGCACCTTTAAGCCTGATTCTGGGCGGCCCCCCAAACTGTGCACCGATGGCCGCAACACAGGTAAAGCCCCCCCATCTTCTTTGATCCTGACGTGGACACTCTGACTCATTGACAGCTACTACCAACATTTCAAGTGGCCATCGGTGCACTCAGCTCGTCCATGCGGGCAACCCGGTGAGTCCTTGATATTGTGCTTGATGCCGCCAACCTGGCTGACTTCCCCAGCATGGACGAAACCAATGAACCGTGGCTTTTTTTGGTTTTGGGGACAAAGCCGGATATCAATAACGGGTGGGAAGGGCGCCTTCAATCACCATTACGCCTACTGGATGCCCTGCCCGCCGCTCGAAGCCCAGAAGGGGCCCAAGGTAAGAAGCATTTCATGTACATCGTTTCACGTGGCTAACGGTGTCTCTGGGATAGCCACCGGGACACGCACATGGGGGAAGGTCTCAAGTTCTCTTTCACTCCGGTTGCCCATCATGGCGAATCATTCTTCTCGTCGACGCCCAAGCCCTGAAGACCCACTTTGTATCACCACACTGAACTCACTCCAAGACTATCACCAACGCAGCAGAGTACAGTGGCAGAGCGTTGTCAGCACATCATTGCACCTGCCTGATAACTATTAATCATCCTCTTTGTCTTGATCCCATATCTCTTCGTTCAAGGTATGCCTTCCAACTCTCAGGGGTAAGTGCCCTCAGCTAACACATTGTTAGATATTGCGAGATAACGTTCGCAATGGGTTCTCACTGCCTGATGCATCAAACTCAATATCACTTCAAGAACCCACTTCAGAATAGACGCATACCCTCGCAACAAGAGCAGCTGCAAGTCACAGGAGATACCTTTCGGCAGCCAACGTGTCGACTTCAACGCATCTCAGTACTTCAATGTACATTCAGGTGGCAAACTTCTTCCAAACATCTTCAAAAGAAAACAGTCAACCTTCATGAAGCGAGTCTTGGCACCACTCTCTGACTTGTCTCATTGCCCACTCTTCCCTCCAGTGGTGCTCGGGAAACTTGTCAAGGATCCTCTCGAACCAGACAGCACTTAAGATTGTCTTTGGAAGCCTCGCCGGCCTCAATACCCATTCATTCCTCTACTTGCCACTGTCTCCCGATGAGCTTCTACCTCAACACTTGGATCAAAAGCTTATGACGTCTCAACGAGACATATCAAGTCAACACACTGAAAAATCCCAATCAACGTCCCCAACAGATGGATCTGGGAGATGTTTGTTGCACTTCTACCTGCTTCTCTTTATGTCTGTTCTGGAATTATTATCTCGGCTTGCAATTCCCTTTACAGCTGTCTCGCCTTCTTCCATCCAACCACAAAGCCAAGCCCAGTCTGCCTACTTGCAATTATAGGATCACATCATCACCAGCAACCATTGTGACTAGGCCTCAAGAGTCTTGGCTGACCCTAGCCACGCATGTCTTCAAGCATGATGCAGAGCGTTGGTGTTTTGAGGAGAGTTACCAGTTGGGGGGCTGAGGAAATCGTGGAGGTATGGTGTTATTTCTGAAGGATGTTTTATGTCGGCGCATGCCAATTCGAGATGTTGGAGTTGGAAGCAACGAGTATACCAGGGAATCGTGTCTTGAGCTACAGTCTTTGAACGATATCTGGTTGGATTCAGGGGGGAGACTAGGGGAGGAAAGAAAACTCGGGACCTCGATCCTAAATGACAAAAAGGCTTAATTAACTTAGCATATGCTTGATGAGGATAACCTTTGCTGAGTTTATTTTGACACTCCATTGCAAGATTCTACGTTTTCTTGCTCTCGAAGGGAAGAATAGCCTGTCCTTTATTATGTCACCTTTTACAATGAATCAAAATCCAAATGTGAGCTACACGCTCACCGTTCGGCCTCTAATGACTGTCTTGTTGCACTTTATCGACTATGTTTGGACTACAAATGCACATCGGTTAACCACGGTATTGCTTGCGTGATATGTCTGTCCTGCCGCTGTCAAGACCAGTCTCAGATCAGCACATACCATTGATTGCCACAATTCAGGGCAATTTCTGTTGAGATCGATTTTTTGAAAATGGCAATACTCGAAAGAAAACTAGTCATCATTGAGCTTGTGCTGTGCACTCTATGAAGGGGTTGGGAAGTCCACTTATATGCTGGGCACTTCCTGGTGGCCCGTGTCAGCTCAGCTCATTGCACAGTCTTCGACTTAGATTGTGCGTACTGCAACAAATTATGCCTTTTTATCAGCTTGCTTCCCTGCGACACAGCCAGTCCATCTCCGAGGTTTTCATTGAGGTCATCGTGACTGTGCCGTTCATGGTGCGATGGAGCGCTTTGTCTTGAACTTTTCCACAGTTTCATCAGCTAATATTTTCCAGTACACGACAGATACAAGCTACCAGACTCACGCTTATAAAACGTACAAGTTCAAGCCCCCCCCTTCTAACGATGATTAACACCAGAGATCTTGCGATTACCTTCCTCGAAGCACTACAATGCGACACCCCGACTCCAAAACTGTACCCGAAACGTTTCACTCGATCCAACGAGGTATTGCCCATCTACTGCGTGCCTCATACAAGAAGGGTTTCTCATCGAAGATCCTCGTTTTACCTGGGAATGTCCGACAGAGAGCCTTCTCTATTCCATAAGCCTTCCTTCTGGATGATCCAGACAGCTGCTCTTACACGACAGCCCCATCTCGGGCCTCCCCCATCCTCACCAATGCTGAGCTTGAAGGCAAATGTGAAATCGACTGTGGCATCCTTCCCTCTACCACTGGAAACGAATTACCAGGCAGGGTGATCCCACGGCGCAGGAACACAGTGAAGGACCAAAACTGCTTCGGCATGCAAGTCGGTCAAGGCGCAGCCCGACATGGCAAAAGATTCGAAACGTGGTGCCGGTATAGCAGTGAAGCCCAAAGAGTCGGAGAATCAAGATACAGCAGGAAGCTTGTCCGGCTGGATCACGGAGCCGAAGAGCCTAATAACAGCAACCCCAGCGATGAACCAGATCAGGGAAATGAAATTACAAACAACGGTCACGAGGTTGTGGCTGTGTGGTATGGAAGCGGTGACTGGAAAAGCATGCACAATATTGGGCCTTTCCAACTTGTTGGTAGTGGTGCCACGCGTGAACTGGGGATGCAGTGGAAGACTATGTCACTTGTGAGTTGTCTGTGCTTCTGGAAGAAGACAATGCGTGATAGCACTGATACCACTTTCAACTAATCGTGCTGTAAAAGCGAAGACATTGGACTATTGAGGAGTTCCGGCATAGGAACCCTGGTTTAGCAGTCGAGACGAAGTTGATGTGCAAAGACACAACCGGCCAAGCCACGACATAACAAGCGACCATCAACAATTAAGAAATCATGATCTTGTTCAATCAACGCAAAATTCGTATATTTTATCAAAATTGGCTCCCTCCCCAGATTATTCAGGGTCTCGGCCTCGCATTCATGCAAGGGTACGCATGCTGTGCCTTACACCAAGCTCAGACGGGAACTGGCCGGGTCTTGGGGCCACAGAGAGCACTCGAAAAAGCTCTTGGTACCAAACACGATGTGCTACGCAATGCCTAAGCCTCAAAATCATACCAGCTGTCTGGAAGCTCGTCCCGTTTACCCGTAGGCGAGGAGACAGCCGATAGTTCTCCGGATATGTTCATGATCAACTTGTATAAAAACTCTGCGGTATCACCAATACATGAAATGGCATCAATCACAACATCTTCACATTAATTAACTACCAGATAACTCTTCATTCAACATGCCTACTGCTACCGAGTACTTTGGCATAACTGTCAGCAACATTGGTCCTCTCACTACGACTTACACGCCTCCTCCGGAATGCACCAGGGCAACAACTGATCATCTCGTCTATGCCCTCGAGAGCTCCTTGGTAGTTGGGTTTGGTTCTCCTGACTGTCAGATTGACCCTTATGGAAAATGTCTTCCCTCTGGGGCCGCCATGGATTCCATCATCAAAGAGTACAGTAACCCAAAGTCTGCTGGACAAGGTTTTCAACCGTTTCACTCTCCTGGAATTCACTGTCCCGAAGGTTGGACTACCGCTGGGTTACTTGCACACGGTGACAAGACTGGCTCCGCGTATAGAAGTGGTGTATTTACCTCCACGACGAGCGTGAACTCATCGCTACCCCAGCAGATGGGCTCTGATGAATGGTGGCTCAAAGTCTTGGAGCCTTCCGAAACCCTGGCTTGGTGCTGCCCAAGGTAAGTAGACCTCTCAGACAGTCTGTTACGATATACACTAACCATCGCTCGAGTGGCTGGGCTTCTCTCCCCTATGGCTATTGCAGGTCCTCCGTTGCTCCTGCTCTTTCGGCCGGCTACAGCAGCGCTTGTTATCAGGGAATCGCCGAGACCGCGGGCGTTGTCACCGTCCACACAGTCGAGGGTGAACCTGTGTCTGATACAGACGGGCTTATCTCTTTCCTCCCCGACAAAACTTGGACCACGGAGACGGTTGCGTTGACTGAATATTGGAGTGATCCTAGTTTGGTTGCATCGATGGTTATCGCTAGACAGTTTCCTGTGGTTGAGATGATCTACAAAGCTGAAGATGTCAAGGCTGCGAAGAATGGGTCCAAGGAGGACGAAAATGATAAGGATGGGAAGGCTAAGGACGATGATAATGCTGCTTCGACTCTTTCAAGGGTCGGAGGGGTTGCCACCGGAGTTGCTTTGATGGTCGGGTTGCTGACCGGAGCCGGTCTGTTGATGCCTTGGTGAGGTGGATGTCACGCTGGGGGGGCTGTTTTGTAGTTTGAGCTCAGTGTGGGTGTTGGTAGGATGGTCTTGAGGTAGTTTCTCACTTTGAGGAGGTAGTCAATCTGCTGATTACGTATCACGTACCAAATTGAACAACATGTTTTCTTCAGACTTGTGTCAGTCGGTACATGCGAGTCACTGTTTAGCATACGAAACATACGAAGGGCCTAGGTAGATATAGCTTAAGCCCTCACTACAGGTAGGCAAACGTGGGATATGATGGACTTGAACTTGTGTCGTCACCTGATCTTTTTGGGCGCTCAGATACAGGGTGTGAAGTTACAATGCAAGCCTGGCGAGGCATCGGGTGATGGCATTGTGCAAAGGAACCCACGGGCATGTGTGTTAGTCTCCATGTGAAGTTCTTCAGACTACCTTACTTCCATGGGAAAAATCCCCCTAATTTTATATCAGTGATTATGGTCTTTTCCCCTGAGTAGTTCATGGGGTCCTTCACAGTGGCCTCCCACTTGGGTCCCAATTGGTATTGTAGAGACACTCGAGCTGCTTGTGTCGACTTGTCTATTCATGCGCCTTTCGACCATCTCTTTGGTTACAGCAATGTCTGGATCTTTTTATCTAGACGCTCAACGTTTTCTTAGATCCTAGTGGTGCTTCTATGGCTTCCAGGTCGCTGCGAGTGGCCGACTGATGCCTTGAACCAAGCACGTTCAGCTTTACCTTAGTTATAATTTGATACCGCCATTTGTCCATCCCTTCAGGGGCCTCTCAATTGCCTCTCGTCTCGTCTTCCATTGTTCAACTGCTGTAAGTGATGGTTGCCTCACTTGTCAGGCTCCTTGCGATCGTGATGGGGAGGAGACAGCCTCGTTCCTTCCCCCCTGGACCAGTACATCCACCATCATGCCCACCTCACCCACGCTCCTTCCCCCTCAAGTTCTTCGTGACCGACCATAAAACTCGGTCCCCTCAGTCTCCGAGTCTTCTCTTCTTCTTTTCTTCATCATCATCATCACTCACTCACTCACTCACTCATTCATTCATGTTCAGCCCAGTCTTGTACTCCCCAGCGCCCTCTTGTATTTGCCCTTCTTGTACTGCCTTTTCTTCAGCGTTCCCGTCTTTTATCCAGCGTCATCATTTCCTGTTCAGCACATTCTTGTATCCCCAGCGTTCTCATGTATCTGCCCTTCATGTATCCCTTTGAGACTCAGATTGTTGACTTTAGTCGATGATCATCACCGTCTCACATGCCCTTGGTCAACGGACAGTCCATTCAATGGCTGAACCCGTACCCACGGAAGGGCTAGAGTAATTCAGGTTGCCCAGTTGGCATACGGGCTTTCACGAGGCCCGACATATGCTGACACCATAGTGACTGGCTAAATAGCCTGTTCATTTCGTGGCATTGGCTCGCCCACTGGGCTTGGCTCAGCTGAGACATTTCCCCCGAGATCCCACTGTGAAGTCTGCTTCAATCGTGAAGGTTAAACCCAATATGTGCCGCCATCTCCAGGCTCAGTTAATGTCCAAATGTGTTTAGTGAAACTCCATTGAAGACTGTCCATCATTGCCTTGCAGTTAATATTTCCCCAGTGCCATTTTGGCATCCCTCTTGAGTCTGTTGCGTGAAATTTTGATGAGTGAGGTGCTCTCAGTAAAGACTTGTGAACTGGGAACTTACACTGCCCATCCAACCTCCTGGTCTATAATCCTGTTGATTGGTGGTGGTCAGCTTCACTGCAATACTCCTCTAATGTCGCCCACAGTCGCTTGAGTAATAGAGTAGACTCCAGTCCCTGTACTGCTTATCTGGTGACATGATGTTCGCTCACTGAAGACTGACCTGAAGGAAAAGAGGGAAACGGATAATACAGATTGCCCTGTCAGCATACAGGTAACTCACGACGCCCGAAGAACGATCAGTGCTGCAAAGGCACAGGTTTATTTATACCTAGATTTGAGTGCATTAACTTTCGTAATATTAGCTCACCAGAGTTTGTTTTGGTGCAGCCTACATGATGATCCAACTCTGTTGCGTGGCTGTACAAGTACCTAAGCTTTAATGTAAACCCACACGGTTGGTTAGGGCATCATGCATCTGCTACAAAGTTCTGTTCTAAATACTCTCGCCTCTAGGAATTGAAAACATGTTTTGTCACAAAATTAAAATATACCTGCTCTAAACCTAGTCAGTTTTGGAAATGGAAGCCAGGTTGTGCCATCTCGACCGGCAAGCTTCGATGTTGTCTACAATCGCAGCTCTCAAAATCTCGACTCTGATGGAAGCTCATCACCCAAAATGTAGATGGTTCTTCCATCCTAACTCGCTACAACCATCCTCTGCTCCATAGACAATGTACAGGAGCAACAGGGCGCTGTCATATCTCGGCTATGGAACATCTTGTTACTTACTCATGAACGTATGTACGTTGTCAGCCACCATTCGGAACGCCAGAGCAACCAAGATTCGCCCATTTGACCATGGTCGCACGTGAGATGACAAAATAATTGCTTGTCAAAATAATCGCAATAAAGTTGCCGTGCTGAGTGGTCGGTGTCGTCAACCTCCACGCTGGGCGGGACAAGCAACACATGACCATATGTTGGCGCGCGACATCTCTTCTAGGTGCACCCATTACCGGGCATTTAATTTACAGCTTCCTATAATTCTTGTATACTTCGAGTGCGATTGGAGTGGAATCCGAAGATCAACAAAGGTTATGCTCTTCAACAAGGCTTCAGGAGAAAAGACCTGCTCTCTGCTACATCCGTCAACCTTTTCCTCCCGATCGGGAGCCGAGTATATTCGACAATCATTATGTTCCAAGCCGACAAAAGATGCCTCGATTACTGTCCCGCAAAAGACTCACACATTCAGCAAAGTACACAAGGTCCAAGGCGCAGTAGCTCATATATCATCACAACGGCATTCATTATGTGGTGGTATATAAAAACGCCCTCGGCGTAGCTCGTCGTCCTCAATTTTTCACGCGCCTTCGCGCGCATCATGTGCACATTTGATCCTACACACGAACAAGTTCCCTCCTCCCACACTCAATGCAATCCAGCCCTCCAGCTTTTTTGTTGGTCTCTCATGCACTGATCATCGTAGACCGCAAAAGGTACTTTTGCCCGCCGGCAAAACCCAGTAAACATAAAACTCCGCAAGTAGATGGAATCAAGAAAGTTAAAGAAAAAGGACACGATGGAATAGATGGTATCAGATTGGTTGCGGTTCGTGTTTAAGCTGGGGTTCAAGCTTAGCCGTGCAGACCGCAGGTACGCTCTCTCATCAGCTCACGTCTCTTCTTGTCCTTGGCTAAAATAGGGGTCAGCATTTGCTTGTATTCTGTAAGAGTGTGTAACTTACCTCCGTCAAAGACGAGGAACTCATGTAGACCGGAACCGACAGGCACCATGGGCAGGACAGGAACCTTCTTGTCGGTGACGACCTCCAGCAGAGCAGGGCCGTCGGTGTTGATGAGCCACTTCAGGGCATCGACAACGTCCTCAGGTTTCGAGACACGTCGGTTCTGGACGCGCATGGCCTCGGCGAGCTTGATGAAGTCGGGGTTGCTCTGGTGAGTGTGGGCATATCGATCCTCGTAGAAGATGTTCTGCCATTGTGTGACCATACCCTGCTCCTCGTTGTTTAGAACAATGACCTTGACACCAATGTTGAACTGAGCAGCAGTGGAAAGCTCAGTCAGGGTCATGTTGAAGGAAGCATCACCGTCAATGTCGATAACAAGAGCATCAGGCTGGGCAACCTTAGCACCAATGGCAGCAGGCAGACCGTAACCCATGGTACCAAGACCACCAGAGGTGATCATAGATCTGGGGTGTCTCCATCGGAAGTGCTGGGCAGTCCACATTTGATGTTGACCGACACCAGTGGCGATGTAAGTCTGGTCCTTGCGATCAGCAACGAGGTTGCTGAGCTCCTCAATGAGAGTCTGGGGCTTGATGAGACCAGAGCGCTCGGCACGCTCGTAGTCGGTCAGGGGCCACTTCTTCTTCCACTCGTTAATCTTGTTGAACCACTCCTTGCGGTCGTCCATGGTCTTGGACTCAATCAGAGGCAGAAGCTCCTTCAGGTTGGTGGCGACATCACCCTCGATGGCCTCAGTTGCTTGAACAACCTTGTTGATGTTCTTGGGCATGATCTCAAAGTGGACAATACCACCACGACCCTCAGCAGCAGCGGCCTTGGCACCAGGGGCGAACTTGGCAATGCTCAGAGTAACACGGTCGTCGAATCGGGCACCGAGAGCGATGATAAGATCGGCCTCCTGCATGGCCATGTTGGCGTAGGCAGAACCGTGCATACCAAGCATGTGAAGGGACTTCTCGTCGAGTTCGTCGTAGGCACCTAGACCCTGGAGAGTAGTGGTAACGGGGATGGAGGACTTGTCAGCGAGCTCCTTGAGGATCTCGGGACCACCCTCGGAAAGGATGATGCCCTGACCAGCATAGATGATGGGCTTCTTGGCCTTGTTGACGAGGTTGCCGACACGCTGGAGGGCACCCTCGAGCTGCTTCTTGGTCACATCCATAGCAGCGCGGGAAGCGGCACTAGGCAGAGAAGGCAGAGCAGTCTCGGTAGGGATGGCTCTCCGTAGGACACCGGCAGTGACATCCTTGGGAAGATCGACGAGGACGGGACCGGGGCGACCGCTGGTGGCGATCTCGAAAGCTTCGTTGATGCGTCGAGGAAGTTCGGCAACGTTCTTGACCATGACGTTCCACTTGGTGCATGCACGAGAGATACCGACAACATCGGCCTCTTGGAAAGCATCACTACCAATGGCAGTTGTCACGACCTGACCGGTGAAGACAACCATGGGGGTACCGTCAGACAGAGCATCCTGCATGGGTGTGATGACATTTGTAGCACCGGGACCAGATGTGACGAGAACAACACCGGGCTTGCCAGAAGCTCGGGCATAACCCTCAGCCATGTGGCCAGCACCTTGCTCGTGGCGGGGGAGGATAAAGTCGAAGTGCTTTGAGTTGTAGATGGCATCGAAAACGGGGAGAATGGCACCGCCAGGGTATCCAACTATATTGAATCAGCATTGTTTGCAGCATGTAAGACGGCAGACGTACAGATGTGTTTCACGCCATGTCGGAGCATCATCTCGTGGAAGATTTCACCACCAGTCTTTCCAATGAAACTGCCAATCGTTTGTCAGAATATGTCATCACATTGAGTTTGGAGGTTACGTACGACTCATCCATGTCGTTTTTCCGGGGGTTGACCAGAGGCTGGACATTGCTCTGGTTCTTCTCGACATTGAATCCTGGGCTGGGGATATCGCGTGCAGGTCTACAATTGTGTATATTAGCATTTGTTGTCTCGAATTGGTATTTGTCGCACGCGTGAGAACTAATTTTGCCCCCATCCATGTCAGGTACCAGACGAGGGGCAACGCACAACCGCCACCAGAACAAAAGTGACAACTTACGCAGCAGCAGTAGATTGATTCCTGGAACTGGCGACCTTCTTTGAAGTGTGAACGGAGGCAACGGCTGATGTGGTGGTGAAGGATCGGGCATTGGTGACGGCCCGGATGGCCTTTGCGGCCTGGCGAGTTCGGAGCATTGTGGTGGATGTGGAGGTGAAGAGCTCGGTGAGAGGAAGAGCAATTAGAGAGGAGCCACGAGGCTCGAGAAGCGCAAGAGGTTTGGAGATCAAGAGTCGATGATCAATTGGAAACCTGGAGGGGAGGGACAGGGGAGAAGAGTGATCGCGAGAGTGTTTGGAGGCGAGAAGAGAAAAAAGTGTTTTGAGTTTTGCCCGCTAAAAAAGGCCAGAGAAACGAGGGCGAGCCCGGGGGAAAATATCACAGCGAGCACCTCAGCAATTGTTCATCCATCCATCGGAGGGCCGGTGGCCGGGGTGGGGCCAAGGCCAAGTGTGGGGTTGAGGATAGGTGACTCCTCTGAGTCTTGTCAAAAAGATTGAGGACGTAAAGCTCTGAGTTTGTATACAATATCCATTCCCGCGTCGGGCATATTTTGTCACCCCAACTCTCCCCCAGACCAATCGAGGTGGGATCACGGTTACAGGGGCACCGCAGTTGTCCAGACCTGATGGTGGCCTGCTAGGCCAATCACGGTCTAGATGAATGGCCGATATCGCCACCTACCCAGACCCTCAGATTGGCTGGATTGGCTGCGAGAACGGCCTAGCAGGGCCTCTAGCAGCGTTAGCTGGACCAAGGGAACGCAAAATCGACTCAGTTTTGTACTCTGGCAGTTGTTTCTGGCGTTGTATCTACCGTTTCTCAGGCCATGCATGTACATTTGCCGACGTTGGAGGACATTGACTCATTGCAACGGGAACAATCTGCTTATCACTATCTCCATCTCTGTAAGGCGTATGTGACATTGGTGCTCTGACGTCGGGAAAGAGGTCGACTAAAGCGGGGGAACTTGGTCCTGCAGCTCCCTTAATCCTCCACTGCCTTTTCCGCCCTAGCTTGAGATTGATCTGTGCATTCGGGGCCATTTTGTTCCCCGATTTTTTATTTTTGCCTCTTGTCTCCGGCATGAAGGGATTCGCAGAATTGTAATGGATTGAAACAAAAATTGCAGTCTGGCTCATCTGTGACGCTATAGCTCTTGAGGCCCAAGCTTAATTAGTCATAATACTATCAACACCGTGAATTGTTCCTGATGGTGGTTTCATTTCGGATATTGGCCGCTGCCATGTGAAGATGGCCCCCGACATCTCTTGGTCCTGTTTTCGGCGATGGCGAGGCCCATATTTTACAGCTTCCCCACAAACTCCAACCTCTCGATCTTGAGTGAGGCTCACGAGCAGATATCGTCGATCCCACTATATTAACAACCTTTTTCCTTTCCCGTCTTTGGGTTTCGGAGTGTAGCTTGCGGATGTTAGAAGGAACCCTCGGTAGTCGGATATGTGAACGATAACCTAGGAAAGTAAAACTTCAGACCTCGACCTTGATCCTAAGTGGTAAAAAGACTTAGGTAACTTAATATAAGTTTAGGATAAGTTTGGGATAGACTTAGTATACCCCTTGCTGATATTATTTTGGCACCTTACATTAAAGTCCAGTGTTTTCTTGCTCTTTGAGGCCAGGGCAAGACAGTCCATAGAGCCTCAGGCGACTGATACTCGCAAACAACAATATTAACTTGCTAAGCCGCTCTCTTCAAGATGTAACTCCGGTATAGATGTATGAAGAGTTGGCGCTGGATTCCTCTTTTTTTTTTCAGACACCCAATTCTTAGTGATTCTCTTGCCATGAAATAATTCTATGCAAGCCTTTCTAGACGACTTCAACCGAAAAGGACCAAAAAGGTAGGACAGTCGATTCAAAAGGAGTCTTCTTCTTTTGCTCTTAGTCCGGCACTGAAGAATTCGATCTGGTGCTTCTGTTAGCTTGGTCAGAATCGACTGAAAGGATTCCCATGACGATCAAAGCTCAAGAAAACCTTTGGTCGATTTCTTTCCCCTCATCCTTGTGATTCAAGGTATCTCGCACTTAGGATCTATCTCTCTTTTCCAACAGATGTCTGGAGCTGTTGCATCTCGAGAATCATGTAACCGGCTTCAAGGTTGTATGTAAGGTATGAAGCGAACCTCAGCGATGTGCAACTACGTACGTTTCTAGTTTACAAACACTATTCAATTGAATCATTGGCTCATTCATTTGACTGTACAACTAGATCACTTACGCCACCATCTGATAGTCCCAAGCCTCGTCTGGGAGCTTATCATTCCGTCAAAATCGATAGCTCACCCATTCACAGCTTCCAGTAAGTTATCTATAAGAACAGGAATTTTTAAGGGCAAAGATAACATTCATTCAGCCAAGAAAACTATATCGCAACTCTAATCATTAGCTAATGCAAGACTTGACCTCCTAGATCAGTTCCAAGTCTAGTGCATATGTCACAACAACTTAGTTGATGTTTATTGGTGCGAGCCCCTCAATGATGTGGCTCTTCTATCATCGTCACATATAATTCTGGAGACTGCCGGCAGACAAGTCGTGTATGTTTACCCTTTAGGACTATCGGGCCGTCAAGTTTTCCTATTTGCGTCAGATGGTGTATATAAGGCGTCGTCGACCCTGTCACAAGTTTGAGACATATTGCTGGGGCCGATATCAGACATAAACTATAAGAAGTTGACTCCCCATCGATATTTTGGAGCCTTTCTGCCTCTAAAATTGCTTGAATCGTCTTATCTGATCACTGTTTCTTCCATCTCCATCGGCAACTCGACTGCTGCTATTCTTGACATGTCTTCCTACAAGCCGTTGATCGTCGACGTCGGCGCCCAGTCGCAAAATACTCCATCTTCATTTATCGAAAAGGAACGAGGAAACGCAACCTGGCACACTCTGCTGTCTTCGCCAGGAACAAAAACGACCTCACTTACTGCGGGCATCGCAACATGTCCTCCTCAAGGAACTCTAGCACTGCATCGCCACAAGCAAGCAGAACTATACTACATTCTATCTGGATCAGGAGAAGTTGAAGTTGAAGGAAAACGATACCCGGTTTCCAAGAACAACCTTGTTTGGATACCAGGAGATGCAGAGCACGGTGTGTTCTGCACCGATAACGAGATCAGCTGGCTTTATGTTTTCCCCGAGGACAGCTTTGATAGTATTGTGTATCGATTCACTAGCGAGGTGAAGGATCTTGCTTCAAAGATCAAGTCCAAGTTATAAGAGCATGGAGACATGGAGACATGGAGTTGGGTCTACTAGTATCAAGCCATGTATGCATGAGATGCAGTATTCAGTGGGTGCCAAGAATAGACGTGCATTAGTTTATAGATATAGCAATACCGATCTCAACTAGTCCCTGCTGCACCAACTAATACAGCGAACCTTCGAACGTCTCTTGGCTTCTTTAGACAGGAGAAGTTATCGATATGTAGTTGAAAGATGGTCCGAGATGCAGGAGTTGTTGGCCATCACTTTTCTGCTTTCTTTCTCAAGTAAAAGGTCTCGTAGAGCTTATCAATCCCAAAGTAACTCATACTCTGGCTCTTCTCCTCAAGCAGTTCGAAACCATGCTTCAAATAGAGACCAAGAGCTCGTCGGCCCATGGCCACGATGATGACATCGATGCCTAACTTCTTGGCTTCTTCGAGACCTGAGTTAACAAGTACACTTGCCAGTCCTTTTTGCTGGTGATCTGGATGGACGCAGAGGTAGTGCAATTCTATCGGGCGTCAGTTTTAACCAAGTTGATGCAGCATTCTTTTGGTGATTCTTACCCATGTCCTTTTCTTGTTTGTGCTTCACTCTCCAACCGTCTATATGATCATCCAGCTTATCATTATCCTCGCGTGGGTTCCAGTCGGTTTCCGCATGACGCTTCGCAAAAATTTCCTTCTGTTCATCGCTCACGTCTGGCGTTTGCGCTTCAAGCCAAGCGTGTTTGTGAGACTCGGGGAGGATCCATCGTGCGTATCCGACAATGTCTCCAGTTTCGAGGTGAACTATCTTTTGATGCCTCCGAACTTCTCGGTTGGTGAGCAAGTTCTTGGGACTTCTATCTGCGATGCTCTGGATCAATGATTCACGAGTTCTGTCAGTCCATGATAATCTCCACCATGCTTCTTCAAAGAAGGCCGAGACCTGGCTCTGCGCGATGAGTAGGCCATCCTCTACGCGGCATGGTGACTGGAGCTGATAGCCCGACATTGCTATAGAACTCAGATTTCGGTAATGGGAGAAACTTCAGAGTGCTTAGTGTTCAGAGGGGCACGTATTCCGGGGAGGAATTCAAAGACCTTTTGTCCAGTCCGATCCTGCAAGCCCTGGTCGATGGCGCAAGGGTGTACAGCGTTATCTCATTGGAGTTGGCTTTTATCCAACATGCTTCTAGACCGCCAAGCCGATGCTACCATATTGAACAAGAAAAAGAATATTAGTTATCGAGGCGCCGACTGCCGATCAGTTATCGCCAGCTGCTAGAAATGTCAGATCAAGCAGATAAGATCTTCAGTAAAGTCACCTTATTCCCTGAATCATTTACAATTTCTCGATCGTCAAAGTGCTGGGCGGGTGTCACGTGGCCCACCCGTTCTGTGTCCGCCAGATTCATATCCTTATAACTTCGTCAAAACACATCAGATTAACGCCAGACCTATTGCAATCGATTCCTCTTCACTCTAAGGATCGAATTCTGATTTAAAATTGGCAAAAAAAGAATCTCCTCGTGAGGGACTCGAACCCTCAACTTTCAGATCTCACTTATTTCGATTGTAAAAGTCTGACACGCTAACCAATTGCGTCAACGAGGACTTTTCTGATTTGTTGAGGAAAAGCAGACCATAAT
>JAAQRH010000730.1:0-68559 GCA_013186785.1 Fusarium pseudonygamai
AGATATGCAATCTTCAAGCGAACAGCAAATAGTAGCATTTGCGAAGGACACCCCGATATCCAGGAAGAGCGCCTCTGCTTTGGAGTTTGAGGTGTAGCAAAATGATCTGGCGCAGCGCGGAAACAATGACGTCAGCAGCATAGCTTCACAGAGTTTTGTGAAACCAAAAGGGCGGGGTAGCCTTCAATTGCTGCGTAGCGCATCGCATCTTTGCTGTGTTTATTGAGACGTCCACACAGGAACGATCTGTGCCATCGTGAGAAGCACGACACGTTAACGCGAGGAGGGGATTCGTGAATACACGGGGAAACATCGGTCCAGTTCTGAGGTACTGGGCTGTCGCGGATGTCAAACCCTCCCACATAGTTAATGTAAAAAAAACAATAAAAAATCACGATTAGTGACAGGCATTAGCGGCTTTGACAATTGATCAATGGTACACATAAACCATTCTCTGTGATTAGATATTGTCAAAAATGTCAAAAAAATGTTTCCCCGAAACCTGGATCGAACAAGTGACCTTTCGGTGTCAGTTAACAGTTACAGCCGAACGCTCTTCCAGCTGAGCTATTCGGGGAGGATCTCCGAAGCGGAGGAATAGCAGCTATTGGTGCCAGCTCAGTCGCAAATGATTGTTCATATGGCATTCGGCTCAGATGCACCATTCACTTGAAGCAACCGATCTGTCATACACGACTCCCAATTCGCTCAAGCCGGATGGATGTTTCATTTTCTGTAGCTTCATTGACTGTGGTCTTTTGTTTCTTAACACCAAGTCTTGGAAACATTTCTTGAGTCTAGGTCTAGATATCTATTCTAATGCAATTGACAAACAAACGCCTCAAATGGACGGAGATTAACCGTCTTCTGTGACAGATCAACTTCCGGCCTGTTTGCCAGCAAAACCTTGCCCGACTTTAAATCGACCGGAGGAGACCAAGAAATCTCGCGGTCTCGGAAGCTACAGACAACAACAACCTTCTGTGCCCCATTCGACCGCGCATACGCAAAAACATCATCGTTCTCTCCGTCAAGAAGCTCAAAGTCTCCATAGACAATGATGTCCTTCAGTTCTTTCCGAAGCGCAAGTGCAGATTTCCAGTGCTCAAACACACTGTCTGGCTTGGAGACCTGAGACGAGGCGTTCCACTCCTTATAGTCGTCGTTTACTCTGATCCATGGTGTTGCTGTTGAGAAGCCCGCATTCGTTGAGGAGTCCCACTGGCATTATTTCAGACGGTCTCATGATTCCATAAGGCTTTTGTGCTTACCTGTACTGGGGTTCGCGCATGGTCGCGAGATTTCAGTTGGTATTCCTTGCGCGCGATCTCAAGAACTGCCGCATCAGAGCCCGCTGTCTGCTTCAACCTGAACACAAGTTAGCCACTTGTCGAGCATCACGGGAAAAGAGGAACCTTACTCCTCCCAGTGATTCAATGTTTCCAGGTCTCGATGCTCAGTCATCTCCCAGTCCGCGGGCATGTTGGCCATGCCCAATTCCTGTCCCTGGTATACAAACACCGTACCGCTCTGAAAGCATAGGAACGTAGACAGCATCTTGGCCGACAGCGCTCGGTAGGCGGGCTTATCGGAGGCCCACCTCGACACTGTCCTTGCCTGATCGTGGTTCTCGAGGTATAATGCGTTCCAACCCTTGTTCTTGTACATGAAAGTCTGCCACTTGTTGACAATCCCCTTCAGGTCTTGCATTTCCCATTTGTGTGGCGTGAACTTTCCTCCCTTGCCATGATCCATATCAACACTGAATTACGTCAGCATATAAGTATTTGTCTGGCCTGATATTGACTTACATCTCAAAGTTAAAGATCATGTTGAGCTCACCACGGCTTTCGCCAACACTCTTGATGACCTCCTTGGGATCTTGGACTGCCGGCATTTCTCCAACGGAGAAGGCGTTGTACTCTTTGAGGATCTTGCCAATATCCTGAAGATACTCGTGTAGTCGGGGACCGCAGGCGTAATGCTCATCGCCCCACTGGTACTTGGCTCCAGGAATCTTGACGGTGGCGTCGGGGAGGCCGTCTTGCTTGCTGATGAAGTTGATCACGTCCATTCTACCGGGTCAGTTGTGTGCCTTAGAGTTTTGAGAAGAAGGGACCTACCGAAATCCATCGACGCCTTTGTCCAGCCAGAAACGAATGATATCATGTACAGCCTCGCGCACAGGAGCATGCTCCCAGTTGAGGTCGGGCTGCTCTTTGGCGAAAAGATGGAGATAGTACTCATTGGAGGCAGAGTCGTATTCCCAAGCACTACCTGTGTAGAATCTCATGTCAGCGCGAGAAAGCCGAAGGCCGTTCAAGAGCACGTACCTCCGAAATAGGAGAGCCAATTGTTGGGTGGCTGCCGCTCTCCATTCTCATCGTATCTAGGCTTTCGCCAGATATACCAGTCTCGGTAAGGGCTGTCTTTGGATGACTTGGATTCTTGGAACCATTTGTGCTGTCAAACATGTTAGCAAGTGCATAATTCCCCTGTGAGTGTTGTCTAACCTTGTCTGAAGTGTGATTGACCACAAGATCCATCAGTAGCTTCAGACCTCTCGAATGCAGACCCTCTATGAGTCGCTCGACATCGGCTATGGTTCCATACTGCGGGTCAATATCGCAGTAGTCGGCTACATCGTAACCCATGTCAACCTGAGGCGAGGGGTAAACGGGACATAGCCAAACGATGTCAACACCAAGGTTCTTGAAGTAGTCTAGCTTCTCAATCACACCAGGAATGTCACCGATGCCATCTCCATTTGTGTCCTTGAAGGATGAAGGGTAGATCTGGTAGACAGAAGCCTCCTTCCACCAGGCCTCGCTGACCGGTCCGGAGATGTCTTGTGTTGCAGAGGGCATGGCTGATGATTGTGCTTGGGTGGATGAAGATGATTGAGAGCCCATGGTGGAATGACAGAGACTATTTGAACATGGGCGAAGAAAGCCACGACGGGGGTTCCGCTGCTATCACCGAGAATCTGCCCGCAGAGGAACACATGATGTGTCCAACATGCGCTGTCTGATCTTATTTCTCCCGATAATTCTCCCCCAAAACCTCCCGAGAATCTTTCCGGCCACGCAGACCCACTTACAAATCGAGTCAGTAATCTTGCCGAGATTCTTCCCGCCAATCAGATCAGCTATTGCTCAACCCCAGGTTGAGAACCAGAGAATTCATCGGGTTTTGTGGAGGAAAGCTGGGGAACAGCATCTGACCTCCATGGGGTGATTTTCCCTGTTAGTTTATTCCAGGCCTCAAAGATTTTCTCATGATCCGAATGCCGAGGGGTCATCAGTCACGTATGGGCTGACGGTTAAGTGACTTGGTCTATGGTGATGCTTCAACTCGGAAAACACATATATAAGACCAGCACTCCTCCCGTTAAGTATCCAGAATCCCTATCTAAGCCAGCTTAACTCACAGAGAAAAGTAAAGCAGTCAGATCAGAAAGACGTTCCTTTATACTCTAGGCACCAAGACAATCAGCAACCCTGATCCCAATCACCTCAAATCTCTTTATCCCTTCACGTATCCGTCAAGAACACCGACCCAACCACTACCGGGCGCCATCATGGCTGTCATATCATCCAAAGATACCAACCCAGGCACTGCTGTCTACAAGCGATACAAGAACAACACGAACGATAACTGGATGCACGATGCTGGCTTGAGGAAGCTCAACATTGGCATTGGGTTCATGTTCGCATCGGCTGCTGCCAACGGGTATGTTTCTTCCTCGCCACTGCAATACGGAAAAATGTACTGAGCCATTGCCAGATTCGACGGAAGTCTTATGAATGGGCTGTTGACCATCAAACAATGTAAGTTGTTATGCTTCTCCCCAAGCACCATCTGACATTTCTCAGGGCACGACAACATCGGAGACGTCAGCACAAGCATCCTTGGCCTGATCATAGCTGGTATCAGCTTGGGTGGCTTGCCAGCCTTCATCCCAGCTGCATACGTCAGTGATTGGATGGGCCGCCGCTTCACCATCGCCTTGGGCTCTTCCATCATGATCGCAGCAGCTATCATCCAAGCTTCTACGAATGGTCCATGGGCATTCCTGGGCACTAAGATCATGCTCGGTATCGGCCTAGGCTTCGCGCAAACGTCGGCACCACCTCTGACTACCGAGATCGCTCACCCGAGACACCGCGCCAATGTCACCAACATGTTCCAAGCCATCTGGTTCTGGGGCGCCATCCTCTCAGCCGTCGTTACTATCGGAACACTACACATGAGTGGAAGCTGGAGCTGGAGACTTCCCGTCTTGTTCCAGGCTTTCTTTCCAGGTCTTCAACTCATCGGTCTCACCTTTATCCCCGAATCCCCTCGATGGTTGATCTCCAAGAACAGACGTGATGAAGCTCTCGCCATGCTCGTCAAGTATCACGCCAATGGCGATACCGAGGATGAGCTTGTTCACTTTGAGTTCAAGGAGATCTGTACAGTCATAGATCAAGAGCGCGAAGCGGAGAAGAATATCGGATTCATGTCATTCTTTAAGACTAAGGGAAACCGCCATAGACTCTTGATCTGTGTGTTGGTCGGCTTTATGATTCAATGGGCTGGAAACGGTAGGTGATCCATGGGAGCAACTGAAGTCTGTTTACTGATTGGAGCTAGGCATTGTCTCTTATTACCTTGCACCGATCCTCACGAGCGTCGGAGTCACAAACGCAGTCTCACAAGCCGGTATCAACCTTGGCCTCCAAGTGTGGAACGCCATTCTAGCTGCCATGGGAGCCATGGCCGCCGAACGATATGGTCGTCGACCACTGTGGCTTCTGTCAACCAGTGGCATGCTGGCCAGTTTCATCATAGTCACAGCTCTCTCGGCCGTTTTCGCTGAGCACGGCACCAAAGCCGCAGGATATTGCGTGGTTGCGTTCCTGTTTATCTTCTTTGGCTTCTACGACATTGCCTTCACGCCTTTGTCAATCGCTTACCCCGTCGAGATCCTGCCGTTCGACTTGAGGTCCAAGGGACTCAGCATCAACTTGACTGTTGTGTTCGCCGCTGGCTTCTTCAACCGTATGCTATCTCCACCAAAACTAAAAGATTGCTGCTAACATTTACTGCCAGAATATGTCAACCCTATCGCCCTTGAAGCTATTCAGTGGAAGTTCTACTTCGTCTACATTGCAACCCTGACGGCTATGCTGCCCACTATATGGTTCCTGTTCCCTGAAACAAAGGGTAGGACTTTGGAGGAAATCGCGGTTGTTTTTGATGGCATTGCTGCAGACCCTGTTCACTCCGAAGTGTCCAGGGGTGTCCTGCGCAAATCAGTCGAGGCCGAAAGCATCACGGCTGGAGCAGAACATGTCTGAGGGGTCTGATGGGGACGTAATTTGGGAGGTAACTTTAAAGGGATTGGGAAATGACTTTGGAGCTTGGTATGAATGTATTGAGAATTGATGTGCGTTTGGGTATATTCGTGACTCGGAATAGTCGAGATACAGGCGGTGCCGGAATAAAAAGAGTCCTCATGCTTTACGCTTAAAACCTTATTGACGACTCACCACACTTAATAACTACTAGTTGTGAACTATGGCCGTTGATGTAGCATTCTAGTTAGTCTACTAGATTCATCTCTTCAGCTTGTAGATCTTCATCCGGGACATCCGTGATCTGCAACAGCCTTCCTGGCCCTGCCTGGCCTAATGCACAGGCCATCATCTTCTCTCGCAACAGGGTAAGAAGCGCAGGGTTGGCTGTCGTTCGCAGCGAGGCGATCAAGCTGCTCAGGGCGCAAAGAATATCTCGAGGGCCAACATGAGCCGAATCTACATCTGCGAGGTCAGGGGCACAGATGATGACGTCTGCCACTGAGTTTGCGACTTCAAACAATTTCGACATCTGTTCGGGATCAGCATTTGGCGAGAGTAAGATGCGGTGGACTCTTACCATCCCGGGGCCATGGGTCTCGAGAGCGCAGGAGGACAGAGTGGTCAGTTTCGCCAGTAAATCTCTCGCCACAGACGTGGGAAACGAGACACTTAGACTTTGATCGTTTGGGTCAGTATTTGCGTCGACATATGGGATGGCCGCTTTCCATAGCACGACGCGCAGCCAAGAGTCAGTTACAACGATGTCCGCTCGCTGGATCTCATTGTCGCAAAGAGGAAGGGGATGCCGTGCCCTCAATTGTGAGCTAATGGCACCCAAGAAGCCAACCTGGTTGGATCTGACATCTGGAGGGCAGGCGTCGTCAAAAGCTTGGAACAGTCTGCATAAACTGCAGAATGCTGAACCAAGCCCGGCGTCCTGTTGTGGATGGAGCTCCGGCAGTGTTGGACTGAGCTTAAACGTAGGAGGTAGATCGTGTTGAAGGGAGTGAGCCCTGGAGGTGTGTCAGCGGGTTTCGGGAGAGCGATAGCGAGAGCGAGAGCGAGACACTCAGGACTCACCTATCCGTAATGAACAAAATCCACGCAATACGAAGATGGTACTGGACCGCATCATGGTTCAAATCAGTATAGAACAGGTCTTGATGAAGTCCAAGGATATGTGCATATGCAATGGCTTCTCGAAGAAGCAGTGTAGACTTTGTAATTCGTCCTGTGTTGGAGTAGAAGACATGGAGAAAGAAACATGTCAACAGGCCGTCAATGATTTGATGCTTCGAGTAATCAAGCATCAGACGAGACTTTTCTGCTTCGTATGCCATTTGATACGTCGAAGGGCCCGCATCATCATTGGAAAGGCGAAGCTGAGCCCGAGTTGCTGAGCATATTGATGCGGCAAGGGCATAGGCAATCTTGTTATCGGGGTTGCCGAGGCGGGCGAGAAGCACTTCGTGGTCTATGACAGGCCATATGACATACAAACAGTCGTGATATACGTTCAAGTAATAGCTGAAGGATGACATCGGTATCCGAGCATCATAGCTAACAATTGTCATATCCTGCATGCCCTGAGGACTCTGGGAGCCGCCACTTGGCGAACTGCTAGACGATCCATTGTGTTGCGTAGATGAAGGAGCTTCAACTACGTCTTGAGACCGAATTTCACCATCAGCGTCGGGTCTTGTATGCTTTGCTGACCTCTGAGCCTGCAGGATGGCCTCTTTGGTACGCTTTCGGGGCCCCTTCGGACCCGACTTCTTGCGCTTCCTATCGTATGAGCAGGATAAAGACGTGGCCTTGCATTGCTTGCACGGCGTGTCTCCACTACATTTTATTTTTCTGATGGAACAAGGGTCGCAGGCGAAGCCCATTCTGATGGATAAGTTGCAAGAGGTTGAGCGGGTTAAATAGAGTTTCTTGCTGTCGTGATCAGACTGAGTCAAGAGTCGTGACAACCCCACTTTGAGTAACCAATGAGCCTAGACACTCACCCAACCAATCATTCTATCGATATTCATTGTTACTCTCAACCGCTCAACTGAAGTTCACCATCACTTTATCACTACCCTGGACCGAAGAATGGCTGCCCACTGCATGATCAAGGACTAGATCTAGAAGACCCGAAGATTTCATGACCTTTGTCAACACTTGTTTCAATTTTAATTCTAAAGTCTTTTCAATGCAAGCTCAATCTACATGTACCTAAGCCATGGCCTCTCCTTTACTAGCCCTTTCGGTTCGAACACTTTTTTCCTCGAGAACCCAAGTCTAACATTCCACAAAACAGTGTAACCAGTCATCACCGATCCTGGGGAATGCCCAGTTCGTTCACAAGTCTTGCTCTCAGTTGCATGAAATGCCAAGCCTATAGCCCACGCGCACTCATCATGGGGAGGAAGTACAATGATACCCACCAAGCTGCCACCAGGCGGAAGCTTGTTTGGTCCCGCTCACGAGAGCGGCAGATGAGCATATGAGCTGAGACTATAGCTCCAGTCAAGATGGGGACGGCACAGCCGACAACTCCAAGTCCCCAGTAAAGTGGACAGACCAATGACCAGATCATAACAGCTACAGCTGTGATCCAGCGTGTTGGTGCATCGCCAAGAATAAGAGGAAAGGTCTGGCGGTCGATCAACTTGTCGCCCTCCTGATCACGCAAGTCCTGAACCTGGATGGTAGTGAAGACAAGGGACGCGCACATGAGGAACCAGCCCAAACCCTTGTGAGTGAACTCGAAGTTCTCACGAGAATTGGCTTGGATGGCGGTGACTGCTACCCGAAGGGTTGCTACACGGTTGGTAGTGATACCGCAGGCATTCATTAGCGCGCGCTGCCACCAACTCTTGTCACCCCAAGCACGCTCATTGTACAGCCAGGTACAGAAGAGGTAAAAGGCAGTTTCCTGCCAAGCCCCCAGAGTAGTATAGCACAGAGCAAGGAGGGTGAAAATCGAGACTAGCTGCAATTTGTGTGTCAGCTCAGGGGAAATGCGGCCAGCTGGAATGGGCCGCCACGGCTTGTTGACGCCATCCTCAATGACGGACTGCGGCTGACGCTGATTCCCGAGATTGAAGCAAAGGGTCAAGTGCCAGGTGAAGTAGAGAGCAACGAGAATGCCCTTACCCATATCTTTCCATTCAATGTCGGCATTGCTGATGGTGCCAGGACCAGCCAGGATCCCTGCGATGGCGAACGTGGTATTGATGCCGGTGGAAGTGGGCATGTCACTTTTGGTGAAGAGGCATAATGTGACAAAATGGTAAGCGAGCTTCTTCATGCGGTTCGGTCTTTCTGTCTCTGCATTGTATGCTACCTCAAGTCAGTCACATGTTGTAGTGGGTGCTGTTGGTTCAGGGGTCATTACCAGACTGATGGGTCGCTTGCTTCTCCTGCATACATTGCAATGAACTCTGTCGCATTGAAATGGGCTCACTGTAGTGCTTGGTAATGGTGACAGATCTGCTAGTCATTTTGAAGACGATAAGAGAGAAGATCGTTATAGAGAATAATAGTAGATTTGCTAAGAACTGGGATTGAGATGGAAGCAGTGAGATCTAATGCAGTGACAGCTGAGTGAGAACCTTCGACTACTTATTCAAGAGCTTCCATCGTATTTTCGTCATAGGCACGCCCGCCACCGCCCCAAGGTTTAATCGAGAACACGTACAAGCCCTGAAAAATTCAAATTCACCGAGGCTACGAGTTTCAGGCAGCAAACTAATAATGATCGGCCAAGTGATCTTTGGTACGAGGACTGTGATGAAGTGCTGGGCTAGGCAAGGATGGAGGTGAGGACCACCCGGCAAAGCTTACCCACCTGGTCGATGTAACATCTGCCGGATTAGCCTGACCCAAGCTTTTCTGAGGCTATGGGTTCCAGGGTCCAGAACGTTGGAGCCAGGTAGTAGTAAGAAGGGGGGATCTGCAATATGGAATTGCATCACGAAGGATGAGGTGAATCATACTGGCCAAGGACATCAAAGGCGGTGAGAAGTAACGTCGTAATGGAAGGATGTAGAAACCTGAAGGAAGATGTTTAACCGCCTATTATCCTTGCTTTCTTTCACAAGGTTGCCGTTGACGTGCAAAGGATGACCGTCTGAAAAGAGGCAGTGCCAGCACGTAGTCTTGAGAGAGTTTTCCTTAAACAACGGTATCTTATGATAAACTTTCTCAAAATAGATTTTGGAACTCGGCACTTAGCGGTTTGTGGCAAACTGAATTGGGATGAAAATATCAATGTTTTGATCTGCAATGCCGTTGTACAAGCCGTGAAGCAACAGATGGAAGCGGCGGCGTATTATCTAATATTCTACTTGATGATGTAACTCTGTCAATCCTAGTATGTATGACCGGAGAATTCCTACGAATCCCAGATTGGACCAAAGGCTGGCACTCCCAAAGCCTGCAAGTCCAGGACTAAGTCGATCGTCAGTTTTGGATTAGAGATTACAACTACAGCCTCGCTTTCTGTTTTCTTGTAAAGGTCCAGGACTGTAGGAAGAGTATTGGGTCGACCCATAGTTGTCGTGTTGTGAATATGCGCATTATCCCCCATTCCCAGGATGATAGAAGCAATATTTGGACCATAGGTCTCCAGAGGGTCTCGAGTTGACCAGAATAGAGTTACTCGTGTTTGCTGTGCAAGAATAACCGGGAGACATGGTGCAATTCCGGAACCAGTAGCAACCAGAACAATACTGTTGAACATTGGGGCGATACGCAAGACACCGCAGGTTGGTGTGCGGCGGACCCAAACCTCACGAGGCGGTTCGTTGACAACCTTCTTCGTCCAGTCCCCGGCATTTGAAATAACTACTGAGAAACCATTTTCCTTTGGGTTGTGTACTGTTGCAAAGGCGTGCCACTCTAGCAAAGGTCGAGATGATAGTCGAATGGTTGTTCCAGGTTGAGGATTGGTGTAGTCGAAGTACATCCGAAGAGCGTGTGAAGATAGTCGCTCAGAGACAACCTGAACTTTCCGGCAGTTCAGCCAAGTTGATATGACACAACATGTTGAGATAAAGACAAGCCAAACTGATGCACTGGAGAAAACAGCCGCTGCGGGTGAATCTCCCGGCTTGGTATTGATTGTTGCATCGAGAACCGTAAGGCACCAGAGAAGAGCCAGAGAAGACCAGCCAGCCAGTCGATGAACAACTTCAAAAGCATTGTGGATCTTTGCTCGTACTGAAGGGTAAGACATGACGAGCATCGAAATGAGCAGGCAGTCCAGCATGTAGATGATAACAATGTGAACCCACATGGCGGCATCTCGGTCCTCAGTGTTATTGAAAAAGCTGGTTTTCTCAATGGACATCATGATGAACCAGAAGGTAGCTGCGACTCCACAGCCGCTATGCAAACCTCCGAGATGGTAGATCTTGCCCATCCGTGACCTCAGCCAGAGTGGTGACGTTTTTGGAAACGCCGTGAAGACATAGTATAGGCCATTGACGACATGCTCCTCTCGAATAACAATACTGACGGCGAGATTTATTGCAGTTGCAAGGCCGCAGGTATTTGAGTCTGCATTGCCATCAAGGAACCATAGCCACAGAAAGATAATAACGCCAACAAGGTTGAGGGTAAAAACGAACGTGAACAGAATGCGGTATTCTGAGGAAATAAATCTCAAGAAGCGAGTGAGTGACAGCCCAGCAGACCTCTCAAAGGCCTTCTTCTCGGAAGCAACCATGGCATTAACTTGGGGTCGGAAATGAATGAAAGTTCAAGGGCATATGGAAAGCAACATGCAAATCCAAGTAAGATGACACAGTAGTATGCTGTCAAATGCAGCCTTATCAGAGTCATATAACGGCTGTGAACGGGAGTCTCGGAGTATCGGACGATTTACTCGAGGAACCCGAGTGATTAGCCATCAGCCCACCAGAACGTAATAGTGTATGATTACTCCTATCTGCAGAGGATTCAAGCACAACCGAGATAGTGCTGTGCATTATCAGCCCGTTCACCTGAGCTTGGAGATCAGCCCAGGTACGGAAGAAACTGCCTGACCGTTGACGCCAGTCTAGCACGTGCGTTGAGGAGATCTCCGCTGCCAGAGGTCTCCGGGAGGCCGGGAGAGTCACGCTTGCGGCGCAAGAAACGTGGAAGATTTGGATCTTCTTCAAACTACGAAGAGGCAGGGGAGGAATGCATTCGGAATGTGGGTGGCTTGAGAAATTGGGTCTTACGTCCTGAAAAATATCGTCACATTAGTTGAACTGCACCAATACGGGCATTGCCTAGATTGCTAAAGGCAATGAATCCCATAATAGGATAACTAGTCCTCCAAGTGAAACAGGCCCTGGCTAGTGAAGAGCTGTATTGGGACATGGAACCTAGCGATGGATGGCTGGCGGATTGAAACAAGGGGGTTTTGCGAGCTGTGCATAGAACAAAACATGGGAACATGGAAACTGTATAGATTATGCCCCAGAATTTGTTTACCCTATTTACTGCCATGTTTCCAGATATTAGTAGAGTCATTGAATCACTTCAAGTCACGCCACGATACTACCGAATCCAATGGTGATGATTTGCCAGCAGAAGCCCATCAGACAATCAGAGACTATGCGGCCGTGGGTCTGAAAATAAGACAAGTGCTACATGCAGTAAAGAACTATGAATGAGTATTGTTACGTAGCTTATGCAGACCAAAGATATAGGATGGATAATGCAAACTTTGTAAACGCGGATAAGAGACAGTGACTAACGAACGGAGTCGTACTCGTCACGGGGGGACGTTAGATTAGGCGAATCCGAGGTTGCATCACAGCAACCCGGTACTTACTGTAGTATTACCAAGCACTGTGAACCCAGGCTCCCAACTCTTGGAAACACTGACGCTGAATAATTAAAGAAACGAATCGAGCCCCTAAAACACGTCAGTGTAATCCTCGTAAGCCCAAATATCTGGTAGATTGGATCCAGGAGGCTAAAACAAGATTGACCCTCTTTTCTGAATGAAAACGATGAACTGACTTTGATTTTGGTACTAGGTAGTACCTCTCTTGTTGGATCCTGGCTAGCCATTTTCGGTGTCGCCGTTGAGGGAGCATCCAAGATAATGCCTCCCTATGGATGCAACATTGAGATTGGGTTTTGATGCTAAACGGCCCGCAAGGACGGAAGAGTCTCAACGGTCCCCGGGCATTAGTGGCTCCTTATATGCCGATCACTGGGGGCCCAAGGACCGGGCCTTGGTGAGACATCATTGACAGGGTGTTAATCCCAGGGATCCAATACAGGACAGGGTTGGGGATGGCATCGAACCTGTAGGAAACCGCAGATCAGCAGGAATAAGTCCAGAATATCCATGCATTTGGTTGAGAAAAGTATGTTCTCACAGTGAGACCTTTCTATGCCAAGAAGGTCAACTATACGACACAGTCAATAACAGTGGACAGTCAATAGTGATATGTCACTCACGACTTGTGAATGATACACGACAGTAGGAAGGGATCGACACCAAGGTATTTGAAGTTAAATCCCAGTAACGTTACCCACAAGTCGCGTGGGAAGCAATTTTGCTATACGAATGAACGCGCCTATCTAAATGTGGCCCATATACCGCACAAAGCTGGCACAATGAAGTTAATGTAATAAAACAACATCGAAAGTGTAAAATTAATCTAAACGCTTCACAAAGCCACAAGGCTGTAGGCGTCTACGCCATCGAATGGACGTTTGTGGAGCTCACATTAGTGGCATGATCCGGCCCCTTGCCAATGAGACTCCGCTCATCAAGCTCATAGTACTCCTTGTTATCTGTCTTGGAGCGAGCCCCACGGCTGCCACCCCAGCTTCCAGCACTCTTGTCCAGTGTGGAGTCCTTGTTTGTGCTGGAGAAGCTCATCTTGGAGGCAATGGTAGCCATGGCGTTGGGCCAGAGATGCTTGAAGAGGTGGCGGATGGCTGGGAGGCTTGCGCATACCATGCCGAGTTCCGTTTCCCAGATAGACCAGATAGTGACTTCGACGTATTCCCCTGATATTTGTGTTAGCGTGTTTGCGTTGCATCTCGATCCTGGCCACTTACAGGTTGGGTTAGTCGTCTTTCCCAAAGAGATCAGGAATGGCAGCCGGATGATACTAAACACCGTGACACTGCTAACTGTTAGCCTGTATGCAACGATTCGGGGTCACAGAAACTTACACAATGCCTAGACTGAACATAACAAAGAGCTGGATCTTCTGTCGGCCCTTGACCTGCAGCTTCCAAAGGTGATTGATCGGCAAGACCAGGATGACGATATCACAAGCCATGTTGATGCCACCGAAAGCATAAGTCTGCGAGTTGAGGTCGTTGCAGTGGCCTTTGTGCTCGGCATCCCAGCTCGTCCAATTGTAAGAAGCTGGAAGACACTGGAGTCCAGTGGTGATCATTGTAGCAGCACCACACAAGCAGACAAAGATGCCGATCGACACAGTCAACTTCTTGAACTCGGAAGTAGTGAAGATGCCACGCAGAAAGAAAAGAATCGAGATCTTCGTGCTATACAAGTGAACACTGTACATGATCTGATCTATCCAGAAGAGCTTCAGCAGTTCATACAGGCGATCAAATGGAGTGATGTCCCAGATGTTTAGCCCGAAGCCAAGATCTGCGAGTCTGCACGCGAGCCAGATGTAAGGCACTGTAGCAAACTATACCACTCTGTCAGGAAATTTCACCAAGGATTGGGCTGCAACGTACTCCTGCAATGAGAATCGCATAGTCATCAGGACCAAGCTTGCCAAAGATCTTTAGCTTGGAGTATATCCTCAAGATGACACAAATCTCGGCGAGGATACAAGCCACGAGGGCGTTGATCCTGAACTTCATCTGCTGGCTCTTGACAGGAACACCGCAAGCCAGGTTCTGAACTCTCATCAATGCTGTAGAAAGGGGTTGGTCAGTGCTCATGCATTGCTACCATGACAGGTAAACCTACTCAGAGAGTCCTTGACTGTGCAGTTCTTCAGCACGCAAGCCTGCGTCAATCCTGCAAATGTCTGATCGGTACAGAGACATGTCGTGTTTGTCATTGAACATGGTGATTGTGGTATCGCTTGCGTGACACATTGTATCTGGTCTCCCTGTTAGTCAAAGCTGAATAGTTGGCGATAGGCTGTCACTGACATCGCAGTCAGGGAGCTGAGCAGCTAGCTCAGTAAAGCTGGCCGCATTAACAAGCCCGACCAGGGCCGCTGCGAAGAAGGAAAACGACAAGAGACGCATGGCTGTAGAGTTTGTGTTGAACGGAATCGCAGCGAAGTATCAGAGCCAGCTCAGAAATCAACGTAGAAAGACATGAACAACAACAGGCAAGGTGACTTTTATGTCTCTATCTATATCTCAAGACACTGAATTATTACGACGGCCAAGCCCCTGAAGATTTTCAACTACCGATAATACTAGTAAATCCCCAATATCTGGTGTCGAGGGGTCGAGTGGATCAGTCGAATTGCCACTGAAAAGCTTTGCCCAATGAGTGTTGCATTCCGGCAAATATTCCTTTCTTTTGTTATTCAAAAGTTCATAACAACCAACATTCATAACCATTGAGTGTTACGCAGCTCAATCCGGAAGATGTCAACACTTCCGAAAAACGAGAAATGAAAGACCAACAGGGATGTGAAACTTCCGGCATAGAGGACCCAATATCCCGACACTATGGTACAGTAGCATCCAAGAACCAACGGTTGAAGATCAACATCTCTGTTAGTTTATGCATCCTTGTTTTGGGCATGTTTCCTCTTTCCTTGTTCACAGATAGGGATGAAATGATTAGATGACAGGCGTTGGATGCTTGTTCCCTGAGTTTGTTATCCCTGTCGTTTCCCGCTCCTACTACTACGTCAGATAGCCAACGGTTGGGAATGTAACGCAAAATCCTTGTTAGACGCTGGGTACATCATCCTTGAGTAACTAGCAAAGGCTATGGCCATCATCAACTGCCGCTTAGCTCAGGAATTGCTTCCCCGCTCGTTTGTTGCTCACTGCCGTGGGGACGAAAACCTTGGCTAGAGTTCGTGAAGGATTTGCGAGCCCTGTAAGGGTCACACCCCCTGGAGCTTGACTCAAGCACCTGCAGGTTATTCTTCTCACTATGACCCGGGGTTGCCTGTCGTACTCAATTGTGCACAACCCTACGCGGAAATGCAACTCAATAGAGCCTTGTGTCATCCCAACTCTGAGTATACCCACTCAAGAGAGAGAGATTCGCGACGATCTTTTGCGGTCTAAGGATGAAGCTTTCGACAGAGAGATTCCAATGCTCGTAGAGCCCTGCGATACAATGTGATTAGAAGGCTTCGGTCCACCGGAACTTTGACAAACGCATCCGCGTCATCAAATTTGCAGGAATTGCCAAAGCTATGACCTTGCTTCTGCCGATCTGTACCTCGAAGCGCCAAGCTCGTTCAGATGAAGTACGGGTTGGTTAGAGCTTAGGGATTGCTTATCCCTGTCTGTCAAGTTAGCCAGCCACAGCTGATGGTATTTCGAACTCATCTCGCTCCATTGGACGATCAACTCAGGAGAAGCTTTCTGTCTTCCCACCAGCTTGGTAGCATCCTATTGTGATGGGCAATGCAACGCCCCTTAGCACTCCGGAAGGACGGCCTCTACAATAGTGCGAAGATCAAATCTCTCGATACATCTGGTATATAAACATAACTTCAACCTTCTAGGCTATATGACAAATGAGTCAACTCTCATTCGCATTCTCTCATTAATCCCGACTTGGTTCATTCCTTTTGAAGATCATTCGCTCGTTTTACCCTAATCGTGTTTTCTGAAGTTGATAATATGAAGCCTTTCACTCTTGCGACTCTGGCTACGGCCTTGCTTTCCAACCAAGCGACCGCTCTGCCAAAGATTGACGCCGACACGCCTATTCCTCTGAATGCTTTCAAGTTTGGTGCTCGCGATGCCAAGAATCCTCACCTTGGTGTTGACCCTGAGCTGATTCGCAAGTTTGCGTCTCAGGCTCCTACCAACCTCGGCAAGAGGGTTATCGACTTTGACCCCAAGGAGCAACTCGTTGATGGTTAGTCTCTAGATGAGAGTTCAGAATCCCAAGAGTCCAGCTAACAAGTCAATAGTTCATGGCGAGCACGAGTTCAACCCACCCGACTTTGAGGCTGGTGATGTTCGAGGACTTTGCCCAGGATTGAACACTCTTGCCAACCATGGTTACCTCCCTCATAACGTATGTTTCCATACTGATCGACTAAGAACAAGTGACTAATCTTTCGATAGGGTGTTGCTACATTCACCCAGTATGTTACCGCCGTTGGCAAGGTATGGGGAATGGCGCCCGACATGTCTTCTCTCCTCACCACTTTGGGCGTTGTTCTCGGCGGCAACCTCGTCGCTGTCTCTCAAGGTGGCTGGTCCAAGTACATGAACAACAATCTCCTTGGACTCTTCGGAACTCCACGTGGTCTCAGTGGCTCTCACCCCTTCTTCGAGGTTGACGGCAGCCCTACTCGTGGTGATCTCTATGACCCCATTGGCGACAACAACGACATGAACATGACCTACTTCATGGAGCTCTACAACCTACAAAAGGACGCCGAGAACCCCAACTACAGCATTGATGTTCTTTATGAGCACAACAAGAACCGCTGGCACCAGACTATTGCTACCAACCCCTACGCTTGGTTTGGCCCTGCCAGCGGGTGGCTCGTCCGTGCTAGCCCTTACTCTTTCACTGCTCGTCTTGCCGCCAACCGCTCTGCTGAGCATCCCGACGACGGTATCCTCGACAAGGAGACGCTCAAGGCATTTTTCTCTGTTTACGGACCTGAGGATAACATGACCTACATCGTTGGCCATGAGCGTATTCCTGAGAACTTCTACCGCCGCCGCTATACCGACTATGGCATTGCTGCCAACGCTCTTGACATTGTTACTCACAGTCACCCTGAAGTCCTTAGGTAAGTCATCTCAAGATTCGCCCCGGATGAAATTTACTTAACTCCTGTCAGCATCGGCGGTAACACCAACGGTGTCAACACCTTCGTCGGCATCAACTTCGACGACCTTGCTGGTGGCGTGCTCAACGGAAAGAACCTTCTTCAGGGCAACAACCTCGTCTGCTTTGCTCTCAACGCTATTAAGACCGTCTCCCCCAACGCTTTGTCATCTCTCTTCGCCACATTGTCTTCTGTAACTGATGTCCTTTTCGCTGCTCTTGAGCCTATCATGGGAGCTATGGACTGCCCCGTGTACAAGGACTTGAGTGTCAATGGCACAAACTGGCTCGACTACAACAAGAAGATGTACCCTGGTTTCAAGAAGGCTGGTGGCGGCTGGTAAAACTGTGATGGTAGATCTGTAGTGACAGGATGTATTGGCTTCGGTTTAGAAAGTTTGACTCTGTATATTATTAGATGATGCACATACTATAATCGATGGCTTTGGGGCAATCAATCCATCTTCCGAAATCTCGCTGTTACTTCGAACGCGCCTCATGAACGTGTCGGTCTATGTTGCTTGCTTGCAGTACATGATGCCAATAAATATCAGGCGTTTATAGCCTTTGCCGAACCTCACCGAGCACCTTTACCAGCCCTGGGTGAAGCTGGTCAATGGACGTGCACCCAAGCAGTCGCATATTTCGTTCAAGCTCATCTTTGTAGATGCGAATCCCTTTCTCAAGTCCTTTCTGTCCATAGGCAGCCATCGCGTAGAGGAATGGGCGACCAATACCAACGCCGCGAGCCCCGAGACACAAAGCCTTCAACACATCTGATCCACGACGGACGCCGCCGTCAATATACACTTCCAATTTTGCCTGAAGGCCTCGTTCTCTTAAGATGGGCATAGCTTCTGCGAGGACATCAATTGGAGCCTCTGAGTAATCAAGTTGTCGTCCGCCATGATTAGAGAGGATGACAGCATGGACCCCGTATTCTGCTGCCTTTATGACGTCTTCAACTCGCTGCACACCTTTGAGGACAATAGGCATGTTAGTGATGCCTTGAAACCACGGGATATCATCCCACGACAGAGTTGAGTTCATTATGAGAGACGGATCCAGCTCTGTTGCTGGTGCATCTTCGAATTCATCGTCTTCAGATTCATCCTGTTGCGAGCGTAGGACCTTTTCGCGACTTCCGAGATGTGGGTTATCGACAGTGATGCACAGGGCTTTACAGCCTCGTGTCTCGGCGGCCTCGACGGCCTTCCGCGTCACATTTCGATCCTTCTTGACATAAATCTGATACCATTGAGTGCGATCGGGTTCCCTAGTATTCGTAATGTCGCCGAGGGGACATGATGAGTACAATGGTATCATTTGGATGATATCATGCTTGTTGCTTGCTCTCGCCAACGTCACTTCGCCGCCTGGGTCTCCAAGCTTGGCGTGTGCGGTGGCTGTTATGTAGATTGGAGCGGATGTATGTGCTCCAAGCATAGTGGTAGAGATATCCACATGCTCAACGTTGACAAGAACCTTTGGCCGAAACCGTATGCGTTGGAATGCTGCGTTATTCTCTCTGATGGTCTGTTGCCTATAAGTATCATGCGAAGGATGATTCGAGCAAAGTGCCAACTTACAAACTCGTCCTCAGCCCCCGTAGAATAGTAGTTCCAAGAAGATCTCTTCATAGCGTGTTGTGCTACAAACTCGAAGTCCGATATGTTCACGCATTGTGATAGCTTTGGCTTGCTTATCACAGTCTCTTCCGGTTCTTTGGACTGGGTGGTTCCATTCGTGGGTATGCCTGCTGCGCTGATACCGCCCAGGTGCTTGGATGGCTCCAGCCACTTATCAAGAACGTCCTTCGAGTGAATCAAATCGAAGTCTGCGGTGGAGTCTTTGCCCTAAAATAGTTCGTACGGGAGCTTCTTGAGGAGGAGGCAACACATACCGCATTTTTCAGGATCACCTTCTGTCCTCCCGGGTGATCTATTGAAGGGATCAGTATGAGTGTAAATATGCAGGTGACGAGCTTCATGTATACTTGGAAGAAAGTCTGTAAGATCGTAGACCTTGTTCTGTGTCTGTATTAGTGGGTGTAGTGCCGACTGAGCGATTTACCTGCATGAATGATGAGCCAACAGGAGTTGGCGTTGTTGTGTTTGGCAACCTCTGCGGGATGCAATACCATGATGTCGCTTTTGTCGATTCTTCTAATCATTCGCAGATTGACACCTTTCTTGAGTTGGTCATGCGACTTGTTTTGACAATAAATCTGTCAAACTATGGATTGATGGCGGCCTATAAGGTTAAGCTTTAGGCTGCAAACACAGATAATGAATGACAACACGATATAAATCTGTCAATGTTGATCCATAATCCCCATCATGTGCGAGTGGAGACAAGTGGTGCAATCAGAGGGCGAGCTATAGCAAAGTCTGCACCTTGTGAAACGGAGAACAAAGGCGACAAGAAACTCAACGCAATGAAGTTGCCTTTATCTTGAAGTTTGCACGAAAGAAGAATTTGGACAAATTGAATAAATTGAGATCTTCACAATGAGCAGGTATTGGTTCCTGTACCCAAAGATGCAACAGTCACTCACTTCCTAAGGCACCAGGACGATAACGCGAGCAGGAAAAACTGCCACATTCATCAAGCAACCTTCCAAGTCTGTTGTTGACTGATGGATGAGTTTTAACCTGAAATCCTGAATTAAGAAGCCTGGGAACACTTCAACATGACGGTGAGGCTGGTAGTGGTCGCGAGTCTGAGGTATACGTTGTCGCCGCATCTTGCCGAGATACTGGGGACAAGAGTCATGAACAGATCAAGGACCTCCTTTGACGTGGTCCAGACTTAAAAAGCCTAAATGTATGCATAACCAACCGCTGCCAAGTAACAATGTGGAAATCAGGCCAAGCCGCCAAGCTAACATGTCATTCATCAGCGATTGAAACTATCGACACGCTAGAGTAACAAACGATAGCCTCAAATTAAGCGGCCAGCTGAATGCGCCTGACAGCTGTCTTAAAAGTGTCCGAACCCTTCAAAGAGCTGTTATTACCGAAACCGCTTTTTAACATACCCGCGGCGATATTCCTCTTTCAAGATGCGGTTTCTCGCTTTTGTAGGCGTTTGCCTACCGCTCATTTCAGGCTCGCCAGTTGACAACTCTCGCTCAGATCTATCCCCTCGTGTTGTCACCAGCATTGAGAAGCCGTCTTGTGCTGTGTTGGGCTACAAGCCAGAGCCTTTTCTTACTAGAAGTCGGAGATGCCGTTTGGTCGATTGCCGGGAGCTTTGTTCTGTCGTTACTGGCTGCCAGAGCTACGCGGATAGCAAAGCCAGATATCTTCTCTTCTCGTCGCCGGTCGCTGAAGGTTTCCAACAAGACTTGACGTCTCCATATACACTGTACGACCTTGACTGCTCTAAGACCACGTCTTCGACCACTGAAACTCAGCCCGAAGCCACCAACAGCGCAAACACTGGGTTGTCCACCTCAGGCATAGAGGCCGCTACAACTTCGAATGCGCAGCCCTCATCGGCGGCAGCTACCTTTACTACAGAACACAGTACAGAGATCACCTCTGCATCGACTTCTACCTTTAGTGAGCCAATCACCGCGACACCACTGGTCTCACTACAGGTGCAGAGAGCGCAAGTGCTTCAGTGTCCAGCGATGCTACCTCAACATCAATTATTCCCAGCTCGAATACCGAAATGTCTACCAAGGGAGAAGCAACAACCACTACAGCAGGCGAGCCTACCACTATCAGCTCGAGCACACCTACCGTCTACATAATCCGCCTTGTGAACCCAGACGAGTCTACCTTTGGCTATGTCTCCAGCACCTTGGACCACAATCGTTTATATGGCTCTAGGGAGGACGCTTTGGAGATTCAGATATCTGCACCTGATCCAGGTGCCACTTCTCAACTGGATTTAGTTCATGCTGAGATATTCGGTGGCCTCACGCGCTTATGTACCGTTCAGAGTACCAATAACACAAATCCCGACTTGTGGCCAGACTCGTCTTTGTAAGTGAAGGGTTATCTTGAGTCTGCTATGCAAGACACTTACCAGGTCATCAAAATAGCTACAACTCCGTTTCGGCATGTACTCCCAGTCAGTGAAATCTAAAAACGCAATGGGCAATACTCTTCATACTCTAGCCAGATCACTGACAGTACAAGGCCCTCCTGGTAGTCCGCCAGCCAATGTTTACCACGCTTGGTCCAACTGGGCTGCACTTAATCGATATACGTTGGCAGCTGAATCAGCTATTGTGAGTCAACTCTGAGAAATGAAGCTGCTCGACTCTAAAACTATCTCTCAGCGGAACGTCGACCCTGACACTCTTGAGGTCACTGCTTCTTGGATAAATACCGACGGATGTGAGTCAAAGTTTGTGTTGAAAGAGTGAGAATATTCGTATGCTGACTTTATCCTCCATAGCCACTCCTCCTATAACCCTACTTATCTCTGAATCTTCCAACTGGATTGGTATGACTGGGAGCTTGTCTGCAATGCAGGCTGCCTTTCCAAGAAAACCATACAGACGCATTAAGTTGGCTCTGGAGCTGATTTAGTAAATGGCCCCGAGATCCAAGTAGGACTCCAACAAGAAGGCCTTTGGATAGCGACCCGCGTATCAATTTAATCAAGAAACGATATCATCTCCTCTTTCGACTGATTATAATGCGTGACCTTCCTTGTGGAGGGATGTGACATCTTTTCGGAAGCACCTTGGAATTGACACGGCGTGGCCGGAAGTATGTCTAAACTGTAAGATGCCTTCACCGATGGGCCTTTCCGTAGAATCAATGCAACTTGAGTTGAGGGTACGACACATCAGTTTTTTGTTTTGATCTGTCTGAGCCAATCTCGTGGAGACGATTAGTGATCGATCTTTTCTGAGCTTATCTTGAACGTCGGAAAATAGCGATAGCAAAAGTCCCTGGATCTCCCCGAACTAACCCCATGAAGTAACCGGACCCGTTACGGGTCGTGTATTTTGCCCCCCCGAGGACTAGCAACGTTTGATCAACCATCTGCCTATCATGTCCTGGGGGAGTAAGAAAACTTCAGATCTAGATACAGAGTGTCAAAATAAGCTCAGTACTAAACTTACGCTGATCTACTCAAGCTATTTTGTCATGTATGATCACGGTCCACCATAAGAACGGTTACACGGCATCTCCATGTTGCGACACGATTAAGTTAAATGCCTCGTGGAGAACTCAATTGAACTCCAACACATTTTTACCCTCACAAATAATCTCCAAAGATGGCATCGCAAGCAGATCCCGCGACAGCAGAGACCAGGGTGTCCAAAGACCTGCATGATGAGATTGCCAAGCAAGATGTCAGCGCAGGTATCATAGTGCCTACGCTGGCAGAGGGCGACATGCCTGAGACAACCAAGAAGGAGATCTGGTCGTGGTACGCGTACTACATTGGCTCAAATGGACTCGCCCTGTTCAATTTTGGTCCTACTGCTTTCCAGAATCTGCTGTCCCAGGCTGCGCCCAGTGATACTGGCCTTTTACCATTTGCGGGCCGCGCACGAGACGTCAACAGCATTGTCCTTCTTGCCAATGGCATATCTTTCGCTATTCAGGCCGTTCTTTTCCTCATTATTGGAGCTTACGCAGATTTCGGAACTGGCCGACGATGGATTCTTCTGGTCTGGTCCATTGTCGCATACGGCATCGGCTTTGCCTGGCTGGGCGTCCACGATCCCAGCAAGTGGCAAACCGGCACGGCTCTTTACATTGTCGGCTTGATAGCATATCAGATGACTTTGACATACTGGACGGCGGCGTTCCCATCTCTCGCCAGAAACACTCCGCAGCTGAAAGAAGCTGCTCTTCAGTTCGAGTCTGGAGAAATCACCCAAAGCGAAATGGATCGCAAAGATGAGATGGAAAGGAGCAGGCTCAGCAACGTTGCCTTCTATATCCAGTCTGTTGGCGAAGTGGTCATTCTAGCCATCATCGTGGGCATCATGTTCGGTGTCAAAGTCGACAAGAGTGCCGAAAACAACAACTGGGGACTCTCGGTCCTGATCGCGTTCGCCACTGCTTGTTGGCTTGTCCTCTCGATCCCCTGGTTCATATTCGAGAAGAAACGACCAGGAATGAAGGTCCCGGATCACTTGAACATGATTACCGTCGGATTCTGGCAGCTTTGGGAGGCCCTCACTCAAATCTGGCAACTGAAGCAGAGCTTGATCTATCTTGTTGGATACTTCCTTCTGGGAGATTCTCTCAACACCACCGTCACTGTTATCGGCACCCTTCAGAACCAGGTTGTTAGCTACGAGACTCTCACTTTGACTTACCTCCTAATCGTCGGCATCGTCGCTCAAGCTATCGGCATTGGTGCGTTTTGGCTCATCCAGAAGCACTTCAACCTCAGTGTCAAGGCCATGTTTAATGCCGTCATGGTATTTATCATCCTTCTCGATGGCTGGGGTATGATTGGCAACTGGACCGACAAATTCGGGTTCAAAAACGTTTGGGAGATCTGGCTGTATCAGGCTTTCTATGGGCTATTCGTCTGTCCCTGGTACAGTTACTCGCAGATCATGATCAGCTCCGTCACCCCCCGAGGGCACGAGTTCCTTTTCTTCTCCCTGTTCAACATCATCGGCAAATCGTCAAGTTTCATTGGACCTTTCATCAGCAGTGCTATCATTGATGCTACCCCCGGCGGCACCAACAACAGTGCTCCCTTTTATTTCTTGTTTGCTTTGAGCTTGGTCAGTGCTATTGGAATCTGGTCTCTCCTCGACCTTGAGAAGAGTGCGCGGGAGCAAGAGTTATTTATTATTCAAGAAAAGATACGCATGGGTGAAGATTCAGCAGCGAGCAATATTGCGTAGTTGTTCTTTGCTTTGTTTATACCAGCTATAGTAACTTTTTTCTCGTCCTGGTGAAGATTATGCTTGAGTTCCTTGTGTTCATGAACTGGGGACTAGCAGAATATCATCTACGTTAATCGCTTGTCCCGTAGCAATAGACCTGTTAGCCGCGATGCCAGTAAGTATCGAAGCAGCACCATCAATGTGGCTCGCTGCTCGCATGTACTCGTCCGACACAGGCGTTCCAAACAGATCATTGAGCAAAACAGTATCTCCACCTCCATGAGCACCAACACCATCTTCGACCTTGATCTCTCTTGGCTTCTCGAAGAGAGGTCGAAGCAGGATCTTGCGACTCTCTAAAGATCCCTCATGTGCCTGATCACCCCCTGAGTTGACGTAGCTGTTCTCCACGACCTCAACTTCAAGACGTCCACCAGTCCCGTTGAAGCTAACACGGAAACCCTCCCATGGGGCGTATGCTGTAAGGGAGTATGAGAGACTAGCTCCATTGCGGTACTTGACAAGAACATTCATGGTGTCTTCGATGCTAATGCCATCACCAAAGACGCTCTGGTCACGGTAGTAAGCGTCCTCGTGCTCGGCATCTAGGTACATAGCCTTTAACTGGGGATTCTCGTCGAGGTGGAGGGCAAAAGGGTCGGATTTGGCGACTTCGCTACCATGGGCGCGGGTGTAGAACTTGGTCTCGCCACGCTTCTCCGCGTTCTCTCGGCCGTAAAAGGCAAGGTCTCCTGTAGCAAACACAGTCTGAGGCCTGGTTTGGAGCCAGAAGTTGACAAGGTCGAAGTGATGGGTTGACTTGTGTACTAGAAGACCGCCGCTATTGCGCTTGTCTCGGTGCCATCGGCGGAAGTAGTCGGCTCCGTGGCTGGTGTTCAGCATCCATTCTATAGTCGTGTCAGCTTCATCTTCTTCGCTATACTCTCAGCATCAACTCACCGAAGTGGACGCTTGTGACTTTCCCAATGGCTCCAGATCTCAGCAACTCGAAGACTTTCGTGTTGTGGGGTGCATATCTGTAGTTGAAGGTGACGCGAACTTTCTGACCCGTTCTCTCGACTGCTGAGAAGATCTCCTTGCATCTAAGGGCGTCAATGGTCATCGGCTTCTCAGTAATGACATTGCATCCTAGTTCGAGAGCTCTGACGATGTAGATGTTATGTGTTCGATCCATGGTTGTGATGATGACTTCGTCGGGCTTGGACTCTTTGATCATCTGATCGAAGTTGCTGGCGAGATATGTCGGAACCTCGCCATGACCGAGTGACTCCAGCTTGGAGTTTGCATAATTCATGCGAGTCTGATTTGTGTCGCAAAGGGCTACGATGCATGATGTTTTGCTGTATTCTGTTGCGATGGCTGAGTAGAAGAAGCTTGAGCGGCCGCCGGTGCCAACAACGGCATATCGCTTTCGTGTTGCTTGACTTTCCGCCATGTTGATCTGATATTGAGGTGCAGTGAGTCCGAGACCCCCAAAGTGACGAGAAGAGGCACGCGCGCTATTTATCAAGAAGGGTCACAATTGGATGACATGCTCACTTTGGGGGAGGGGGAGCATTACTCGGGGTCTCTTCCCCCGAATTGTGGGGCCGTTTGCGGGGGTCAACATCAAGTGACGGTTATGATATTTGAAGGATGGCCCAATATCGCATAGTCTAGTTCTGACAGACTAGACAGTCCCTCTAACTCTTGGGAGAGAATGCCAGTCGACTACAGGAACATAAGGTCCGGGTTCGCCCAAGGCTCAGAGAATGCGGCTTCCTGCTGATTGAGTGACGACATGTGAGCGAGCCGCTTGACCTGTCCAGAAGCTTGGCGATCCAGCTCGTGAGCTACCTGGAGGAGAAAGAACGGCTCTTTCGAGGCTTTGGCATTCATCTGGTCAAACTTGTTACGGATTCTCACGATCAAGCTCCAATCCGACATGACGGATGGTTGGTCAGGGAACTCGATGATGTTGACCAGCAAAATGATGAGCCCCGAAAGATTGCCGCAAGCATGAAGCCTGGTCACCTTGTCAGTCCGTACGCCCGTAGCAATAGAGCCCCAACTCACCAGGTAGAGTACTCTGTCTCTCTCCCAAACGCCGACAATTCTAGGCCAAGCCTTGAATGTTCGACGCATTCGAACCATGCCTTCGGCAATGGATCTATCTCTTGCTGGTTGATCCTACCATCGATGCCATCATCCCCTGTTGGGATCACACCTGGAGAAAGATAGCACCGTGTCCTGTCGATCCACGTCTCATCAAAAGCAAAGGTGCCATGGCTCCTGTACAGGCACTCGAGGTATCGGTTATACATGTTCATCACAAGGTGTACTGATATTGTCGAGAAGTCTTGGAAGAGCTTGTCTCATCGTAAGAGTTCCTGCGGTAGTGCGCTGCGCCAGTTGAAGAGCAATTGTTCGATACGACTTTTGGTCTCTGCCCGTTGCTCTTGAGACAGTCTTTGAGCAGTCCTGCTGTAAAGGAAGTTGTGGACTTTGCCTTGAATTATGGCCAACTCAGACCGAGCACGTAAGTAGTTGAACCTGGTCGTCCCCGCGCATGACTCTAGTATTCCCATGTCGTCATCTACACGCTGATCGGGAAGTTCGAGATCGTTTTCGGCATCGAATTGGGTGTAGGGCGCTTTGGCGCGAAGGGCAATATCCTGTCCTCATGGGTTAGTTGCTGTAGGCAGCCAAGTTTCAAGACCATACCTTGTCCAGGATGTAGGCTATCCAGAAAACTCGGCGACGTTGTGCTGATTCATTGGGATCGTCGGATGCTCTGGATGAAGGAAGTCCCATGCTTTGCGCCAGACGGATGGCACTTCCGATGAGTACTATTGCGAGCTGCGGATTCGTTGTTCCCTGAAATAGTATTACCATGCCAAGTAGAACTTGTAAACCTAGGATATCACCACTCCAGGCCATCAACTCGGTCGTGACAGATTGGACATTGCTCATACACTGAGCCAGCTTTGGCTCCTTGATCGGTACATCATCTATGATGCGGTAAGTCATAGCGAGTACAAGGTTGATAGCCGCCCAAGGGATCAACTCCTTTCTTTCATCATTAGAGTACCAGTCAACCGCCATTTCCAAGAAAGATGCTTTGTCAAACAGAGGCATGTGGCGGCCATAGCTATCGAAGTATCTCTCCAGGACGCCCATGACTTCTTGAAGTGGTGGCAGCTCAAGGTTTCCGGTTTGAGCTAACATGGCTCCTGTTGGAAACTGCGGTGAGATTCCAAGGCAAGGCAATGTTGTAGCTTCGTTCCACATATCTGAGGCTTTGTACACGCGGATTTCGGGGAAGTTCAGGAAGTTCAAGGCGGTTGCATCGTGAGGTGAACTTCTGGGTGGTTTCTCGGTGGCGATTTGGTCTAGCCTTGCTTCGATGTGAGTTAAGCGCGACTCGATTATGTCGTCCCTAATGAATGTCAGTATAATTGTTGAGCTCAAGAGCGTCCGCATACCCCGGGGGAGTCGAAGAATCGGCTGGGCTTGTTTCACTGGCAGCCGTTCTTCTTCTACTTGCAGTAGCCGGACTTGCGACTTCGGTGATGCTGCAGTCGACACCCTATAGCTTGCAGTTTGAACAGGTTGGCTTGGCCAAGTCACATTTGATCTTTCTCGACACGCAAAGGTCGCAGGCTAGGACTTGTCAGCTTTGAGCTTCTTGAATGAGATCTTTCGTTGGGTTCCATACCCTTGCGCCTCCGTGCATGGCTTGCAACCCTCATGATTGACGACGGATGACTGAAGACTTGCAGCACCGTGAAGTCGGGAATTGGGTTCGAGTTGACACGCCACTAACGAGTGTTGGTAATCACACCAACTGTTGTTCTTCGGCTCTTCCGACAAGGTGATTGTAGCTAGGTGACAAACTCGGACGAAAGCAGAACGTATCAATCATCGCAAAACTGGGTCAATGGATGAGAATATACAGCAAGGGGCAATGCTTTCAGCGTTAGTCAACCAATTGCCGTGTCTCTTGTTGAGTCGCCACAGCGCATCGAGTCGGCACTATCAAGAACAGTTAGCGTCAGCTCCCCACGGAACTCCGCGGCCGAGATATTGATGAGCCGCCATCTACCGCGCGCCTACCGTCGCTTCTCAATACTTTGCGCATCGTTTCATGCAATCCAGGCTTGGTTTGGGGATTATCGGCCTTCGATTATTCGGCTCACCCAAGGGACGATGGGTTGACAAATCAAGGTAAGTCGCTCTCCCCATCATAACAATTGTGCTGCTTCGCGGATACTTACTCAGGCGAACCTTTACAGATGGACAGTAACACCGACTCTCAATTCCACTCAACGTGAAGCCTCCTTACAAACGCCAGCCTCCGTGGTTAAGCGTTATACTTAATCAAGGCCATGGCAAGAAGCGCTTCCCGAGGTGATATATAATACGGAGAAGCGGCCGTTGTTGCTTCAGACTATCAAGCTTCACGAATCACCAGATCGTCACTACCTCCGGCTACAGCCAACTAGCACACCTTCATCTTCTCGTCATGGCTACTCCCTCGTTCCCTCAGCGTCCTTTTTCAGACTCCTACGATGTCGTCATCATAGGCGGCGCAACAAGCGGCTCAGCAATTGCCTGGTTTCTCGTGTCGAACCCTGACTTCAAGGGCAAAGTTCTCGTTGTCGAGAAAGACCCATCTCTTGCCTACTCTGCAACTCAGGCCAGCAATAACTGCATGTGCCAGCAATTTGCGACCGAGATCAACGTCAAGATTGCTCAGTATGCTGCCCAATTTGTAAAAGATTTTCGCAAGAATCTCAAGTGCGAGGATGGCGACGGCATCCCGGACATCCCTATCCGCAACTTCGGCTATCTTTATCTTACGGATACTTCTGACTTTGCTGCCGTTCTCGAAGAAGATCAAAAGCTCCAGGCGAACTGCGGTGCTGGGACTAAGATACTGTCGGCTGATGAGATAGCATCTAAGTATCCTTTCTTCGCTCTGGACGACATCAAGGCGGGCAGTCTCAACACTGTTGATGAGGGTGCCTTTGACGCCCTTGGCATGGTCTATAGTCTGTGCAAAAGATCCCAGCAGCTTGGCGTCGATTACATCAACAATGAGGTCGTTGGAATGACTCGCATCGGCAACAAAGTCACTTCCATTACTTTCAAGACTGGGGAGAGCATCAGCGTTAGCAACGTTGTCAACGCTGCAGGCACCAGAGCTGCCGAGGTCTCGCGCCTTGCTGGTATAGATCTCCCAATCGAGGCTCGTCGTAGATACACGTACATCTTCTCCGTCGATGAACCTCTGGCCCAAGATCTCCCGCTCACTATTGATCCTACTGGTGTTCACATGCGATCATATGGAGAGAAGGATTACCTCGTCGGCTGTCCTCCGATCGGCCCTGATGTTGCTGTCAACCCCGATGACTTCAGCTACGCGGAGGATGTATGGAACCTGAAGATGCTGCCCGTTCTCAAGAAGCGAGTTCCTCAATTTTCCACGGCAAAAGTCACACACTCGTGGATGGGCCATTATGAGTTCAACACGTTTGATCATAATGCCATCATTGGGCCGCATACCGAAGTCTCTAACTTGTTATTCTGCGTGGGCTTTTCTGGACATGGAAGTCAACAGGCCCCTGCTTGTGGACGAGGTGTCGCAGAGCTCATCACGTACGGAGAGTTTCGCAGTCTGGACCTGTCGGCTTTGGGTTATGGTCGGATTGCTCGCAATGAGCCTCTGATGGAACGCGCTGTCATTTAGATTTGTATAATAGTCAATCATGAGAAGTCTTCTACTCCATTGCGTGCCCAGTGCCTTCTCCAGCTTGACGTTCGTGAGATAGTTGCTATGTGAAAGCTGATGAGCCCTTAAAGATATACAACAGCAGGCGCAATGATGATCTCAGGCTTGATTGACCGTGAATTGTAACAATCTCTCCTGGTTTGGTACTTTCCTTTCTTCCTTTACACTCGATGCCTTGACTGTTTGCCGGCTGTTGCGCGGGATCAGAGCGTAGCACACATGCCCATCCCAAAGATCTGCCTATCATTTCTCCAGCTTGACATTGACAAATTGCCTATTCCCGATCCGTGGGATTCCCTGGTGTTCTAGACTTTACCCTGATTAAGGCAAGCCCATGTCGTCATTTGTGTTTGCGACAATAGCCGTGAAGATACGAAGTACGATAATAGCCGCAGCGTGTCTTTGTAATCCGATTTCTTTCAGGGCGTCGGGGACACTTTCCAGTATGGGCGACCCTGGAATACAGGGCGTGCCCCCCTAAACTGCACTTTCAACATGACGCGAGAATAGCCGTTTGTTGCAAGAGCTGCTTATGAAGCAATCCAATTGCGATAAAACTTCTAGTTTCACATGTTGAACATTGTCGCAAGCAGTTAAATATCCCAAACTTCCGCTCTTCGAAAGTGACAAACACCAAACATCAATCACGGGCTTCTACCTCGACAAACACTAACCATGACCAAGATCTTCCTGTTAGTTTGACCCCGCAACCACTGTAACTTTAGCTGACCCGCTGGAAACAAAACAGTACCGGCGCTACGGGCTACATTGGCGGTGATGTCCTTCACACGCTGTTGAAGTCGCACCCTGAATACAAAGTTCGAGCTTTGGTCCGCGATACTTCGAAAGGAGCGGCCATAACCAAGAAATATAGCCAGGTGCAGCTCGTTACTGGCGGACTTGACGACGCCGATGTTATTGCACAGGAAGCTCAAGATGCTGACGTCGTGCTCCGTACGTTTAACATCCTTGTCCCCAATTCAAAGCCTGTACTGACACTCAGTCTACAGATCTCGCGGCCACCGGCCACTTGAAGAGTGTCCAGACCATCTACGAAACCCTCTCGAAACGGCCTGATAGCGCGAAACCTCCATACTACATCCAAATCTCGGGCGCGAGCGCGTTGGCGGCTGGTGAGCTCGCCGACAAATCGCGAGTCTTTGGTACAGGCAGTGATGTCATCTACAATGACCTGACCGGCATCGACTCAATCAAGTCGCTCATCAAGCAATACCCAAGCCGTGCGGTAGACAACTACATCTTTTCCGTTTCGGAGCAAAGCTCGAATGTAAAGACAGCGCTCGTTGTTCCTCCCATCATTTACGGCCAAGGTCGTGGTCCGGGCAATCAGCGCAGCATGCAAATTCCCGGGCTCGCCAAAGCGACATTGGAGCGCAAGAAGGGTCTACAGGTTGGCTCTGGTGAAAGTCGCTGGGGAAACATCCACATCGCTGATTTGAGCCGCATCTTTCTCGGCTTGGTTGAGAAGGCGGTTGAGGGCAGTCAAGATGAGAACATCTGGGGGGCTAATGGCCTCTTTTTCACTGGTGCCGGAGAATTGGTGGGTTTTGCATCTTCAATTCAGCGACATTTTGGTGCTAACAGATGGACACAGACATTTGCCGACATCTCACGTCGCATCGCTGTCGCTGCAAACGACTTTAATCTCATTCCGACCACAGAAGTCGATAATCTCGATGCAAAGGAGATAGACAGCATAATTCCCCACGGCTCTGTCCTGTTGGGAACAAACGCGCGCGCTGGAGCTGATCGGGCTCGAAAGGTCCTCGGCTGGGAACAAGAACATGAGAGCTTGGAAGAACATATCCCGACCACAGTAATCCAGGAGGCGGAGGCACTTGGTATTAAGGGTAAGAATCCCAAATCCAAGCTTTGAATTGAATACAATTATTAATGTTGATCCGAAATAGTCGAGCAATGGAGAAACTGAGTGCAATGACGATTGCCTGCAATAGCGGGGGTGAAGCATCACCACAAGACGACTCTTGAGGGTCGCAACGGAATGAGCATGTGGTTTATGAGAACGAGCGAATAGATAAATTCAGTTTTAAAATTAATAACCCAGTGGTTTCTAAATAGCTTTCTTAGCATTGTTTCGCCATCACCGTTGTTGTATGACGTGAGAAGCCAGGGCAACTTGTGCAGCGAACAAGCCATCGTAGTTACAGCCGAATTTAGAAAGGCGAACTTGAGCAATTGCGCAAAGCAACACTCACGAGTATACTGCCGGTTCATGTAAACATTATCAAGTAATAGAGAAAATACGCAATTTGATATTCTTGAGTCCTCTCTATTTGCGCCTGTCATTCTCCCCTCGTCGTCGCGGATTTCTTACGAATACGCGTCGCATCTAGGGTAAGCATCTTGACGCGTCGACATGTAAACACCAAATTGCTTTTTGATGGCTACCAGTGACGTATCCCAGGCCGGGGTTCGAAATTTGAGTTTCGCCATCATTAAATGGCGAGCCCCTGAGACTCAAGTGACGTAAGTTCGCCTTATCATCGTCACCCAATTCAGTTCAAAATGCCTCCCAAAAAATCAACTAACGGTCAGAGTAAACGCACTCACGATGGGCCCGACAATGGCCAGCCTGCGTCTAAAAGCGCCCGAACCAATGAAGACGCAGCAGCGGAGCAAGGTGAGAGCTCTCAGGCTCCAAGAGGTTCGCGCAAGCGTCACATCCCCCGTGGCCCTAAGGGAGAAGCTATGATGCCCCAAATCATGCCTCGTGAGTGTGCAGAGTCAAAAGCAATCGAAGCGATTCCCATGCCTTCACGATGGATCGCTGGCATTGACGCTACTCCTGGTCGCGAGATGACCCTGGGAACTCGCAAGTGGTGGGACGACCACGGTCCTTGGCTCGATGCTCATAAGAAAGCTCTTAAGCTTTCTGCCGCAAAGTGGAAGATGAGAGATGAGGCTATGAAGCAAGATGATACTGTGCCTGATGACGAAGGTGCTGATGATTGGGACTTCATCTGCATGCCCATTCCTCGGATTGAACGTGGCAGCGATGATGAGGACGAGGATGAGGATGAGGACGAGGACGAGGAGGAAGATGAGGAGGAAGAGGGAGAAGGCGAGACTGGAAATGATGCTGAGAAGGAGAAGAAGCCTTACGACAAGCTTGCATCGCTGCACCCAGAGTGGCCTTGGTTCTTCACCATGCGCGGTGTTGATCGTCATACTTGGTGGGAGCAAGAATGTCTCAAGCGCAGCCCAGATGACTTTGACTTGCATATCTACAACGACTTTGGTGGCTACGGTGCAATGGAGGTACTGGAGAACATAGTGAGTACCTTTTATATGCAATGATGCTTCTAGGCTTGACTGACCGTTACAGATTGCCCAGTTCAACCTTGTCTTCAAGCCAAAGTCCACCTATCGCGATTACTGGCCTGAAGTCGAAGGGCTTGCCATGATTCTTCGCGGCGGCCTGCTCGAATACGTCAGTAAGTTCAGATTCCAACCCCATAGAAGAATAATTGTTTGCTGACCCACCCAGTGATTGATGACGGTGCAAGAGTTCAAGTGACTTGCGAGGTTGTAGGCGCCCTCATCCTTGCTACCATCGAGGCCTTGAAGAAGGAAGACGTCTTCAAGCCCGACTCAGAGATCCGCAACCTTGGCCTCGTTCTCTTCATGTTTATCCGATGGGGTCGTGAGCAGTCGGACTATGGTGTCGACGAAGAGAACTGGTCTTGGATCTACAAGATCATTGACCTCGCCGAGGAAGCTGGTATCAAACTCACTGCACCACATGACTTCGAGAAGGATCTTGAGGATATCAAGGAACATCGAGAGGAATGGGCTCAGCAGATGGGCAAGTGGAACAACGTGAAATGGAACTATAGAGTAAGCCTTCCCACTGTTACTTTGAGAACGATAAAATTAACGAGTTTCCAGCTCAGAGACTTCAAGGATGACAAGGGATCTACCAAGCTTGGGGGGCACGAGTTTGATATTACTAGAATGAGCAAGGCCGAGAGACAACAGCATTCACTCAGGTAAATACCCTCCCGGAAAAGTGATGCCCAGTATGGTAACCCTTTGTGCAGTGGCGGAGAGGACAACTTTCTGATGTAATGGTCTGTTTGTTCTGCAAACAAGATGCCATGGGAAACTTGACCATGAAAACGGGGAAAGGTTTATAGTTTTGTTGGTGAATACATAATGGATGTCAGACTGGATAGGGCTATTGTACCTTGCCCGTGTAAGATTATTTGAATCGGAGAGGTATCTGTCTAAACTCGTTTATTTTTCAACAACTCCCTTGCCGCCTCGCATGATTTCGCGAGGTCAATGTTAGAAATCACGCCAATTCGCTCGTTAATCTCCTGCTCAATCTTGGGAATATCCTTTCCAACACCCTCTGCCCTCCACTCATACGCATTTCCAACAAACCTACTGCTGTCGACAAGCCATTGGCCCCTCTCTCTTCTCGACTCGTCATAAGCAGCAAATGCAGCCTCAATATCCGACAGATTTTGTACGCGCTCATCGGCCAGAATCTCTGCCATGACTGCGCTATCTTCTATACAGAAACCAGCTCCGGCACCGTGGTGGGGACTTGTGGCGTGGGCGGCATCGCCGAGGATAGCTATTCTGCCTTTATAGAATGATGGGACGGGGTTGTCACCAAGGTCAAAGATGGCCCACTGCGAAAGTCAGTATTTGGTCGTTATAGATTCTATATGCTGGACATACCACACTGAGAGTCTCTTCTGTTAGCTTCAAGAGGTTTGTTACGGTGCTGTTGTAACCCTTGAAGTCATCCAAAGCATCCTGGCGATGCGCTGTCTTGGTGAGCCTTGTAGGATCACTCCACTCATTCGGATCTGTTCGGAACGCAACAACGTTGAGCTTCTCGCCGTGGTTGACTTGGAAGGTCAAGACATGGCCATCTTGTCCCATCTGCGAGCTGTCAGTATCTTGTTTAGTATCAGACGGGCCATTAACTTACGTGCATGCATGCGTTTCGCGCCCTCTCCTCACCGACAGCCTCAATGGCCTTGTCCATGGGAATGAGACCACGATAAGCATACTTGTGAGAGTACCGAGGTCTAGCACATGGGTGCTTCTCTCCAAAAAGGATCCTCCGGACGCGAGATCCGATGCCATCACAACCAATCAGAGCATCGGCAAATGCCGTTGTGCCATCGGAAAAGCTCATGCGAACCTTGCCGTTGGGTTCTTCCACTGCGTTATCAATGTGCTTGTTAAATTGCACCTTGTCTGAAGGTAGAAGGTGAATTAGCTCATTAAGAAACTGAGCTCTGTGAACACCGTTCTGGCCGAGAGGTGTCTTGATGCTGAAAGCCACGTTGTCATCCTCGGTGGTGCCGTCTAGGAAGTCAAACCAGGTCTTGCGCTTAGACTCCCAGCCATTCCAGGTGCAGACTTTGAGAAAAGCATCGTGTACACCAGGATGGCACATCTTCATCGCTGCCACGGCATTGGGAGTGAATGAGACACCGGCGCCGATCTCGTGGAAATTGTCGGCTCGCTCATAGAGCATTACTGGCACATTGCGATGGTGAAGGGCGATAGCCAGAGTCAGACCGGCAATACCACCGCCGACAATGGCTATGTCGAATGGCTTCGTGGTGTTTGATGAGATAGCCATATTGATTAGTAAATGATGATTAAAGAAAGGAACCTGATTGAAGCAATTGACACAAGGTAACGAGTAGTGGTTATTCTTTTAATAATAAGGAATGAAGATGCTTTTGCTCACTCCGGAACGCTAGCTAGTCCCCATTCTGCCGTCATAGACGCATCCGACTCTTCCATGCCCAAAAAACCAAGAAACAGCCAAAAAGTTGGGGAACACCCGGCTTCCGACCCCCGCTCGCTGCTTTCCGACGCTGTTGGAGTCTGAGCTCGGGGCTTCCTTTGCGGGGAAGATCTCCACGTTGCTTCCGCGGAGACTGACTCGGTAGTTTCTGAGTCGATCTTCTATATCAGAATAAGCCTCATAATTATTGGATGAGGACTGAGTTTCAAGCTTGAGACACGGCACGTGGCCACTACCAGGTTCGGATGCTGGGTTTCATGAAGGATTCTTGAGATATTTGGAGAGATGGACCTATCGGAGGAGGATATTCTCGGAGGCTAAAGAATGGAAGCCAACTAAGCTCCGTTTACAGCCAAAAATCAAGCTTTGAAGGCGCAGAGAGAAGCTGCAAAGAATATGTCTAATACAAAAATGGTAGGTTGCAGCAGATCTCCAACATCTAGAACCGGCATTCGAGCGTCACATACCCCACGGGGGAGGAAAGGGGTTAGCTATACCCCGAATATGCCTTAGTTCAGTGACCCGTGTGTATAAAAGCAGTCCCGATAACAACCTGGTTTAAACCCCAGATTCTGCTCCATCATCTAAACTTTCTTTCCGAGATGTCTTCTAATCCTACCATTGTCTTTGCCCCAGGCGCTTGGCACTTGGCTTCTTGCTTTGACCCCATTCGCGAGGCCCTTCACAAGCGAGGATGGACAACCGAAGCTGTTGAGTACCCATCCGTAGGAGCTGAACCTCCCACCAAGGGTCTCGATGATGATGCCGATGCTGTAAGAACTGTCCTTCAACGTCTAGCCGATAAAGGAGAACAGATCGTCCTTGTTGTCCACTCATATGGTGGTTTGGTCGGTGCCAATGCTGTGAAGGGGCTAGGATACCGCCAACGCAAGGAGCAAGGTCTTCCCGGTGGTGTCATCATGTTTGTGTACCTAGCTGCGTTCGTGACGCCGCTTGGCCTGAGCATAAAGCAAATGCTCGGCGGCCAATTCCTGCCCTGGATGAACCCCAAGGTAAGCGAGCCTAGGCATTCTCGGGGGAGCGAGCACATTCTAACCACCAACAGGGAGATTATGTGTACGCAGACACCCCAGAGGAGATTTTCTATCACGACCTAAGTGGCGAGGCACTTGAAAGCGCCATGAAGACGCTTAAGCACCAATCAGGTCGTGTTTTCACAGATACTGTCACATACGAGCCGTGGCACGATATCGAGACCATGTACTTCTTCTGTGACGAGGACAAAGCGCTATTCCCTGTGGTGCAAGAGCAAATGGCAGGTATGCTGGGTCCAAATGCCGTGCAATTTCACTCGAATGCATCGCACTCCGTCTTCCTGTCGAAGGTCGATGAGACCGTCAAGGGAGTTGAGTTAGCTGTCGAGGAGGGCAAGAAGAGAGCGGCTTAGGTCTTCTGAAGGAGTATGCAGCACTTTGTAATTGAGATATCCTGTTAGCTTATGAATTCAAGTTTTTCGTCACTGAATCCTGAATTGTACATGGTCACCGAGATCTCCGCTCCGGTCAAGTATACGGGCATAGATCGAACAACCTTTCCATTGAACGGATCGTACTAGAATGTATGAGCCTGACTGTCATCAAACGCCCCAGAATTGGACAGCAACAAATTACAAAACGATGTTCCGACCTCGATAAACGTCTGCGGATCTGAATGAAAGTGAATGGGACGCCTAACAGCTTCACCCTCTCTTCTCAAGTGCGCACAGCACTCGGCATCTTCGTCGTACGGCTGACGCTGGAAGTGGGTTTGGCCACGCTCCTCTGGACTCATCTGGTAAAGAGGAGCTCTAACTTCGAGCTTTTGCATGTTGGACTCTAGGCTACTGCAGAATTCGAAGATAGGCTTGAACTTTCCGGGGTCTAGCCACATTGGTCCTATGAACAGTCCTCCGGGCCTAGTTCGCTTGAGAAGGTTGAGAACGATCGACTCCTTGGTGTGTTGGAACCGCAATGTCAATCGATTGAGTTTAGGAAGGCTGAGGAGTTCTGAGACGTATTCCAGGATCTTCCAGTTGGGAAATTGGAAGCCTTTCAGCTCAGGAAGTCCGGGGAGGGGGATGCCGAGGAATTGGTAAGCGAAGTCTTGAAGTCGAGGACATTTCTAGACAAGTCTCGCAAGGCCAGTAAAGTTGCTTTCGTTTTCAGCTTCAGCGCGGATCTGAGGCGCTGTCCAATCTGTGACTCTTTCAAACCAATCTGTGTCGTCAACCTCTTCCCAATCCTCCCCGCGGTCTTTGAAGGCAAACACCCGAGTTGAGATGTTAGTGTTGAGAGATGTCACGGTCGCCAGCACATGCGCGATATCAGGCCCATCCCAGTCAATTAGGTTGAGCTGGTCGCTAGCCAAGGCAAAGAGCTTCATGTCTGTGTCGTTGAACAGATTGAGAGATTGAATTTGAAGCTTAGCAGCAGCTTAGCAGCAGCCAGTGATTGCATCGTGACGAAGAATGTGTCGTTGGTGCACTGCCAGGTACTTTTCATAGTGGAGCGCTCCTCGAGTTCGCTCTTGATCTGGATTTGATGCTTGGGACGTCCCTCGGCGTGAATCCTCAAAGTGACGATGCCCAATGAATTTCCAGGGCCCTCTGCAAGCGCTGTGAAGGCTTTGGTGAGAAGGCTGGTCAATTCCTTACGTGTCGCGGGGGTCCACTCAACTGCCTTTCACCATCTTCATCGCGGACACCCATTATCGCCAGGTTTTTATATACAGTACCTGATTCAGCATCTTGGATGAAATTTTGCAAATGCTTGGGGGTAAGAAACATTATTCTGTTGGCCATTTTCGACTCTGTCACAGTCAGTCGCCTGCGAGATGCAAGAAATGGAATCCCCGTGTGGAATTCTAAAGTTGAAACAAAATCGTGGGCGTAATGGGGCTTTGAATCATACTAATCAGCTTGGGTCTACTTGCCCAAGGCTGAGAAGTCTTTAGCGCTCTATCAAGGACTGGACAAGGCTAGTCCATGTCAAGGTTCAACTTCTCTGAATACGACAAGAGAAGTAAACCGTCAATATTCAATACGCCTTATGAGAGGCAATTAACCATGTCTGAGATCACATATTATACGTGCTAAGACGAAAGGATTGTGCCTCAAGATTGTCAATTCAAGTATCTGATTCTGGGCGAGGCTTTTTTTTCCGTCCATGACATGATAGTCAACCCATCCTCCAAGAAGTGAATGCGAGTTGGTGCCTCAGTTTACTTGGGAATAACAGGGACGGCAGGGCATTGAGTAAGGATTCGAATAACAATTGCGACGGGGCTGTGAAATCTTTAGCATTGATTTGGGTTCATACAGATAGCGATTTGCTTACCAAGAAACGATGTCAACAACTTTAACAATGCTGTCGAGGTCGAGGTTTGGGAGACAAGTGCGGATATCAGTGACCTGGAGCAGACACTCAGGGTCCAAGAGAGTTGGGACCTGTCGCTCCTTAACCTGAGGGGTAGCAGCCGCGGCGACAATGGCAGGGAGAGCAAGGATGAATGAGGCCTTCATTTTGATGGTTTTTGGGGGGATCTGAGAGATCTTGGGTGTAGTGATTTTTTGATTGGTGTAATAGAAGAGTGTGATTGTGAGTGATGAGGATGGACTGATGAGGAGGGATGAAGGGGGCTTTTATAGATATCCGAGCTCTCAAGAATCAGGACAATGAGTCCCTCAAGGCATCTCTGCTCTCTGCTCAGCGACCAAGTTATTCGTGAGTGTCTGAAAACCAAAGTCATGAGAGGCTGGTCGAATTCCTCAGACAGTCGTCATCTGGCAAAGTCGAAGCTCACGATAGGTACATTACTTTCCATAGGCTATTGGCAGTCCCAGCATGTCAAAGCCGTCTCATGGCCGTGCCAAGACGTTTAGTGTTGTACGAGCTCAACGTCCTGGCGATTAAGTTTGTTTTACCGCGTTGGGCCGGAAGCATAATTGTCTGGTATGTGATATCTCAACTTGGCAACTTTTATGACAATTCTTGTTATTCTGAGACCTGCCGCTGCCATTTATGTCAGAGGCGCCTGTCAAGGCTACAACCACGGTTGCTTTACTGACGATCGGGGCGAGGGGCCATTCTGAATGGACAGGAAGATTCACTGCTTGGCCCTTGACTTGAATATCATCGAGGCGGTGAGAAGGATTTGAGTTGAAGCCAGGAAGTAAGGGTTTGACAAACTTGATTTTGAGTCACAGGTGGTTCGGTAAACGTTTCAAGCTGCATCTACAATCGCATATATCTTCCTTGGTTGCTTGGACCTTTGTTAAGTGCTGCAGGTTTCTAGCTGCTGCTACGACGGTATCCTGCCGCGATAGAAAGGCAATATTTTGAGAACATAACTTCTCTCAAGAACTTGGTCGTGACCGTCAACCCCCGCAAATCATTCTAGTTGTAAGACAACAGGGCCCTCCCCTTTATTCAGCCGCACATCAAGCAGCAAGTGTCGCTTCATTCATCATTGGCCAATCTTTGCAGAGTCTGATCGACACCAAGGGCGAATGTCTTGTCTCATGTCGAGCGTTGCGGGCCATCAACTTCTTTGATCTGACTGGTGCAAAGACGGTGATCTGCAAGCCGTTGCTGCTTCCCGCAATATGAGGATCGACTGGTTGCTGATCTCTACTCATTCACATGTGGTTGTGTAGAATACGAAAATCCTCCTGTGGGGCACCTACCATCCCTTCCTTGTAACAGGACGCGACATCTCTCCCTTCAGTGGTTGGCTGTCTTAGTCTCGTAAAGTCAGATGCAACCCACGACGATCTCACCACGACCAACATCGACCGGGGGACACATCCGATCTGACATTTCCGCATCAAAATCTGCAAGTCGTCCAAATAAGAAGAGGCGGGAACTGCCATGGTAGCTTGTCCGTCTCTTGGCTAACGAAACCGGAATGGAGCAGCGTTTGAACCCCCAATGTCTCGGAGCTGTGAATATCAGTGGTGCGGATGTCGGTCAGGCGGAGTTCCCTCAGCGGTAATCCGGATGCCCAGCTTGGCACTGGCAAAGTGCGTTAGGCGGGCTGTCAGTTACATAACTTGTCGGGATCTAGATTGAGCGGCCCGTTGCGAGCGGAAGTTTACTTGAGAAGCTAATATGAGGGGCTGGAGGCAAAGTTAGTCCCGGCTGGCCAAGTTTGTATTCTGCACGAATAGCAGCTTGAGTTTTCAGCCAAACTCCGAATTGAGAACTTGAGCTCCATAGGAATACCGGATCTTATGAGACTTTTCATGTAATATGCCTCAGACCAGCAGGTCTGGACTTGGGGGCAGTGGAGACATATTTTCAGCTCCAGTTACCATTTCACGATGCCAGCCAATAGCTCTTCCCTCTCTTCTGGTCATTTGATGAAGCGGCATGATGCCCCCATCCGTGTCTCTGCTGTTATGTCACGGTACAGTAATTATGACAGGAAAACCTCTGCCGTCATACCCGCCAATGTCTCTGCCTGAGTTGGTTGGTAGGTTGAGCATGCTGCATGGTCGAAGAATGTGACAGCTGACAGGTGGCAACGAAACGGCTAGTATTAACCTTAACTCTTAAAAACCTCCGAAGGGGTGAGAGGTGTCGGATGTGATAGATGATATTCATGATAGACGTACGTAACTCTACATCGATCACCGACATTCAATGTGGATCTATCGTTTTAATTCAGTAAGGGAGCGTGGGGCTGAGGAGGGTTTTATGACAGCTTGCAATTATTCAACCGATCCCTTGAAGACGTATACACCTTGATGATCTTGGACGATGTACATGCCCGTGCGATGTTGGGGTCGGGGTTGGGCTAGCTGATCAAAGTTTTACAGTTGGGCAGAGCCTGTAACTTCGGGTTGATGGAAGCAAGTACTTTCAGTACTCAACGAAATTACTCAAACTAACTTGGGTTTCTTGAAATCGGAGCTACTGCTCCTAAGGCATCGCCGATCAGCCTCAAAGCAGATGAAGGGATGGAGTTGGTGGCGTGCCATCACGAGCTGGAAGTTGAACCTTGCACCCAACTTCGTCGTGAGAAGTCAGATCAAGTTGAAGAGAACAGTAAAGTTTAGGCTTCCTGTATCTAGCCATTTGTCGGCGAATCAATACCACAGGAGTACGGCGGAGATGCTGGAGGTATCAACGACTGTTAGACGGTTTCACTCCGAGTTGGAGCATGAACCCCCTTCGATTGGTGCCATGAACTAAACAGAAACAAAGAAGGTTTCCGTGCGGGACAGGCCTTGAAAAACATGGACCGCGACCTATATTAAAATTTCAACAATATGAATACTACCGAACTTCTTAAGGATATCTCAACCATGACATACCTTACCAGTAGACAACCTGAAGCTCAACGCCTTGGCAATGATTTTGGAGTGATTACCCTACAGCTGTACCAACACGCCGTTGGGCTGCCCCGATTGCCAAAGATAGTAAGCGCCATTTCGAAGCTATCGAAGAATTTGCTTTGTTGGACCAGTGCGAGCCATGGCGCGGATCCGCGTATTGCACACGTTTCACGAAGTCAAATACTCGTATGCTTTGCGAGATTAATATTTAATATTGACAAGCCATCTCATCAACGTCGGCAAATATATCCGAGAAAACATGCATAACAACTGGCTCTTGTGCTACCCCATTACGGGTTTTGTGTTGCTTACGACGTCAGGTCAAGAGCAATACAGGCTATACAGGTGTTGCATGGCAATAGTGCAGTGCTGCACAAACCACGTACGGGGCTGATAGGGTGTCACACGGAGTTAAAGGGTTATTGTCCGTTGGAAATTGTGCAACACGGAATTATGTCAGAGGCATGTCTTGTGCGATGAATGCGAGGCAATATTGGGCATAATTATCACATTACCAATAATTGAACAGCTAAGATCGGTCATGCCTCGCCAATAACAAAGAAAATGACGTAAATGATTTCAGTGAGGATCCCACGTAATCGCAGATTGATTGATTGATGAATCAGTCAATATCTCGGTCGGAGGAAAATAGTGCGCAACGCCGACCGGCTTTATCTGGATTATGCGAAGATCCACGAAAGAGCGAATCCTTCTTGGGAGGGAGTGGGCAATTTTTGTAATCACAGTTATCTTAGCGCCAAAGTCGGCGAGTCGGCCACGTCGCGACGCGAGATGGCGCCGGCTTTTACCACTTTTTAGTTGCTAATGATCGCCCTGACCCTTACGCGAGGCCCCTATAGGGTTTAGCGTGTGATTGACTCAGGCCTCGCTGCTCGGACATGTCAAGATTTCCGACCTACGACGGACGAACTCAAGAGTCCAGAATATGCGGCCATAGTAATAACATGGCACCATCAATCAGATGGATCTGGCTATTTAGATATGCAGGAGTCGCACGATTGTTTTAATTTCGTATCCATTAATTAATTACTTCGACAGATAAGAACAAACAACTCCCGGTCTCCATTAATCGTGGTCTGATTCTTTAAAACCCTTCAGCCCCTGCATCTCGACAACCATCACCTACCCCTTTCGTTCAGTTCAGTCTTCAACATGGCAGTCGATCTAGAACAACAATCATCCTCCCCTGCTCCCACGTTACACGACGAGCCGGCCGTCATGGAGGACACACAACGACATGGCATCAACTCAGCAACATGGCACGGCCGAAGAGGTCTTGTCATCAAGATCCTCACAGGAGTCATGGTCGCCATTCTCGTCGTCTTCCTCGCCGACCTTTCATACGTCTTCGGTTCCACATTCGAGGTCGGTAATCGAGTATCAGGCTTGAAGATTCTAGTCGTCGACTATGATGGTGGTGCTGTTGGAGAGTCTGTCGCCAGCGCATACAAGAACTTCCAGGGCAAGACATTCCCTACACTTGAGTTTCGATCCGCCGATGACTACCCCGAGACAAAGGATGTCAAGCATGGCGTCTGTCACGCAGATTATTGGGGCGCTATCTACATCAACAAGGGCTCTTCTGATAAGCTTGCTGCTGCTTATGAAGGTGGCTCTGCTGCCGAGAACTACAACCCTGCTGATAGCATCACCTACATCTACAACAGCGCCCGGTATCCTACTGTCGCTTCGGGATACTTGGCACCCAACTTGCAAAAGATCATTAGTGCCGCTCGAGGTAGCTACTACCAGTCCCAACAGGGCCGATCTGCCCTACGAAGTGTCAACAGCAGTGACCCAGCTGCCGTCGAAGCATATCTCAACCCTATCCAAGGTACCGCCGACATCATCATGCCCACCAACCAAGGAAGTCGAAACCTCTACAACACCATCAACATTGTAATGGCTATCCTTGGCCAGTTCTTCTACGTCCTCGCCATGAACGGCATTTACGACAAGTTCGGCCTTCACAAGAACATGCGCATCCGCGACCTCTTCATCATGCGCTCTATCAACGGCATAATATTCTCTGCCCTCTATGCCCTGATCGTCACAGGATATATCTGGGCCTTCCGCGAGGACTGGGGTGTTTCTGGCGGACAGTTTGCTCTATCCTGGTTGACCTTTTGGCTTTTCATGGATGTCAACTTCCAAGTACTAGAAACTCTGATCGGAAGCTACATCCCCATGGCTCTCACGCCTTTCTTTCTCCTCACCTGGTTCATGGTGAACGTCGGCTCTGTCGTGTTCCCATTTGAGCTCACAGCTGGATTCTACCGCATTGGTTACCTCTTCCCCGCCCATTCACTATGGATCATTCTTATCCAGGTCTGGTCTGGATGCGGCAACTCTCTTCACATTGGACTTCCTATTCTCTTTGCTTGGTGGGTTGTTGGACATGTCACAGCGTTCTTCGGCATCCGAAAGAGGTGCTTGGATCAGTTGGAGAACCTTAAGGCTGAGGAGGGCAAGCAACAATAAAGGAGTCACTCGGCTGAGTGAGAGGACTTTTACTAAAAGTGTATTTGTGCGGATTTGATGACATAGACCTTTGAACATACCCCTCGATAGACTACTACGTAATAATTATTCCACACAATTTAGACAATCACTTTGTTTCGAATATCTAAGTGCATGATGAAACCAGCAGGCGAGTATCTAACTAAGTCACAAGACGAACTTTGAGCTTGTCGCCCTTGACAATCTCCCCCTCCTTCGTCATCAGTTCAGGAAGATCCCAAGTGAGGTTGATGTAGCGACCGGCCAGCCAAGGTCGCTTTTCTGATGCCAAATAAACCAAAGAGTTTGCACAAAGCGCAGGAGTGTCAACAAAGGCTTATTACTGTTAGCAGCTGATTCTGGTGATTCGATTGATAGACTGACCTGCTCGAAATGGCTCGGGAATCCCCTCGATCCCTCCCAACATCTCTGAAGGAGAGTTTCCAGGATGAACGCTGTATGAGACTATTCCTTTGTCTGCGTACTCGACCGAGATAAACTCGGTCAGTCTGATAAGCGCCAGCTTAGAGATCTGATATGAGCTTAGAGTCGGCGATACGAGGTGAGCTCCGACGCTACTGATGTTGATGATAGTTTTAAGTTCAGACTTGACCAGCAGAGGGGCCAGGGCTCGTGCAATGAGATAGGGTCCATAGACATTCGCAGTGAGTGTCTGCAACCAGTCTGCCGGCTCAGAATCAGGGATGGACACCATTTTCATGAATGCTGCATTGTTAATCACGACATCAACATAACCGAATGCTTCGTCGATCTTCTGCGCCAAAGCATCAACACTCTCGGGAACACCAACATCAGCCTTGATGGTCAGAACCTCTGGCTCCGGGTAGCCTGCTTCTTTTGCCGCAGCTTTGATAGCCTCGGTAGTTGCCGACATGTCAGACCTAGAAGCGACAACGATACGAGAAGTACCAGCTCGTGCAAAAGCTGCACACATGGCTCGACCATAGCCTCGAGATGCTCCAGTGACGAGAACCACCTTGTCCTTGAAATTGAAGTTCTTTGGGTCAATGGCAGGATAGGTATCGGAGTGTACCACCGAGGTAACGTCATAGTCACCTTCATGTAGGTTATTTCATGCATCAAAATGAAACCACGCAAAGAGGGCTTGCTTACCAGGTCCTTCAAGAGGGTTGGGAGTTCCTTGGGGAGGAGGCATAATGATTATGCTTGATATAAACCTTTGTTAATTGTTTTTATCTTGAGATTGAGATACTAGAATAGTTTGCTTTGAGTTCTCATGCCCAAGATACTGAGACATCTTATATCCGCTCGTCGCAACGGGTCTATGCAGTTATTACCAAGCTTTAGTGGACTTCGCCGTAGGCGGAATTTCCGGTCAGCCACTGAAGCAATCCCTAGCCAATCGCTTGGAAGCCAAGATCCTTAACCAAGGTTTTTGGTCCTGTCAGCATATGTCATTACGGATATAAAGGCAACGGTGCAGTAACTCGGACTTTACAGGAATTATCTTGCCAATGTTCTCGATAAAGTCAATTGAGGGGCGTGCTATATACTTGCTAATCACAGCTACTCATACTTGCAGCGATAATGCAGGGTCGCTTACAGTAGCAATCCCAGCCAACAACTCTTCCCAAGCTTCATCTTCCATCAGACCAAAGTCTAGAACTGCTTCTGGCTGCATGTTTCCAGAACCGGTACTCGAGAGATAGCCTTCGGAGCTTCCCAGTTCAGAAGAGGAGTTCTGTCCATCACTTCCGATAGAAAAGCTTAAAAGGCCTGGTTCCAGCCTTTTCGTTTCTTCATACGCAGCTGCCACTGCCCATATCATACCCGAGAAACCGAGCATGATGTCTTCCTCATTGCCGGATTTCCGTACTTGAGATGAGAGATTCTTGAATTTTCCTTGCAGCCGCTTTGCCTCACCCTTCAAGTCAGCCACCCTCTCAACTGTCATCGCGTCGTGAACAGGAGCAGTAACAGCCATGAAAGGGGCATGGAAGGAAGTAAGTCCAGTCTCTCTAAAGATCTCGGACGATATCTTGCTAGCATTCGAGAGGCACAAGAGACTTCTGCAAATCTTGGCCGTTGTATAAAATGTGATGTACCAGAGCTCTTCGTCTGGGTAGGCTATGACAGCATCGTTCAGTGACTTGCAGCTTCGAATAAGGTTGAACAAGATGGAAACCCTGGTACTGGTTGAAGAAGACGGGCTATTAGTTATGAAGACGTTAGAAGTCGATGTGTTATCCCAAAAGTCATCATGTAGTGAGACTTCGCCGAGTAAAGTATCAAGCAAGTAGACCTCCATTCTTAAAGCAACTGCCAATGAATTTAGTTAAGCCATGAACCAAGAGTCCTTGAAGATTGACTCACGATTGTTCTGGAGATTTAGAGGAATGGAGGCTTTCAACAATGCAGACTCGTTATTCAGCGTCTGCAAAGCCATGGCGCTGACGAACTCTCCCCTCATGCCTGAGTTCTCTAGGTCATCATACCCAAAAGTGTCGCATATACGACGACACAATTCATTTATGCGAACGAAATGGGGTATCATAAGGTCACTTGGATATTCTGCGTTGGCTAGGAGCATTTCCCAGCTTTGTTTGATATATCCTGTGTATGGCAACGCCCCGCGAGTCCGGAACTTGATAGAAACCCTGGACCATTAGTCTGCATTCCGCTAATGACCCTTGGACTCTCTGTACGTACCAAGATGCCGTGCAATATGTTCCAAGCAAGGCACGAAGTTGCTCTGCAGACCGTGCGGCCTTGCGTCCAGGGGCTGTCTCGTCTGGCCCAAGATCGACTTTTCGTCTCATATTACTAGGGTTCTGGTCGAGACCCAGATTCTGGACTAGTGAGACACATAATTGTGCGATCGGAACAATTTGCTGCTTCTCGTAGCTGATGAAGAAGTATTGGTACCATGCTAGATATATCAACAGACCTTGAAGGATTTCAAGAGTGCTTTCTGACTGCATCAAAACTCGCTGATGTGCTTGGTGTCGGATTTCTTCCCCGATCTGGTGTTGGATGCTGCAATTATCGAATTTCATGGTTGCCATGATGCACATGAATAAGAAGGGCTTAGTAGATCTAAGAGAGGCGACGGTAGTCTCGGAAGAAATGGGAACGAAGGGGAAGTGTTCGACTGCTTTGTTACGATAATTGTCCAGCAAGCTCTGTGCTTCAGCCAAGCTGACAAAGCCGCGACCAACAACATCTAGCGTCCCCTGAAGTGTTAAACCGTGAGACAGTGGCAATTGGCCAAACTGGCTACCGTTCAGCACGTTGATATCGAGGTCTGCAGCAGCCAACTGTGCGATGAAGCCACTCATGGGCGTGCCCTGGGCTTGGTTACCCAGCAGAGCCAAAACACTACTCAATCTTTGCTCCAGGAGCCGTGTACGGCTAAGCAATGTTAATATATCTGAGTAAGGACCCCCTAGTTTCATAGACTTACGAGGAGCTGGAGGGACTCTTTCGCTTCTCCACAACGTTAAGGTAGGTGCACCGCTTACCAAGCCGATTACACCGCTGGCATTCGTCAGATGAGAATGGCAGGCATTTCGACTTGACAGAGGTGCAATTGACACAAGCTCTCCTTCTCACACCAGAAACTTTGGAAGAGGTACTAGTCGACATTTTGTCTTGTCGTTTTCTCAATATCTTGTCGTTGACCACTAGTGCTGGGCTGGGCTGGCGAGATTATGGAGTTAGTTACTGGTGCCTGTCAGATTCCGATAGCTTTCGGGCTGCGGAGTTTCCGTCGGGTCAACAAAACTCGGATGTGCAAGATGACGTGAGTCAGCATTTAATAACCAATAAGCATAATTCTCGTTTTTTTTATCTAGCTCTATTAGGATCTTATCGCAGACTCACTGACCTTTGATGCGTCCAGATTGACCGTTTTTGTATAATGTTGCGAAGCTGTCTGCTAGCCTGTTGTGTTCTTATCGATCAACTCATCAAACACGACCATCTCTTCAAATTTGTCAGCCATTGCATGAATCTGCGCTTCAGCGACTCTATCAGAGACAGGGTCAAAGATGAAACTTGTGAAGGCCTCTTCGGCCGTAGTGTTATGCTCCCTAGTCTGATCGATTCCTTGCAAGAGATTTTGAGCCTCCCGCGCCGCAATGGCATCCTTCTGCATCGCCATGGACAAGAACGCTTTCGCAACATCGCGGAACACGGGGTAACAAAAGTACAGATCCTGCCAGCAGCGGACGCATAGATAGAAGTAATACCGCCACAGTTGGTCCTGTAAGTCTTCTAAAAGTGCCAAACTGAGCGTGAATAGACCAGTGTTGAAGAATGTTGTGAATGCAGCTTGAGGGTACTTGGCACAGAAGCAGAACACAAGATCCTTAAGCTGGCTCACTGAAGCCGCGTATACTGCTTTCGGATGGCTATCCGGCGATGTCAAAGACATGAGCCGCGTTGAGCGGGGCATAGCAATGAAGGGCCGGAGTATCATGGTGGTGACAACATGGAATAAGATACTGTGTAACTGTCAGATAAATGCGGGCAGTTACTTACCAAGTAACTCACTGAAATACCATCACCTCAGGTGGGAAACCATCTACTCGCTTCATATGACTATCCAGAGTGCCAGCCCATACAAGGAGCTTCTGATACTTGCCTTCCGCAAACGCCAGTGGGACGCGTTCCGAGATTGGTGACTTGGCGAAACTATAAACGCCCAAGACCTCTTGAGCAAGCACCCATAGTCGACAAGCATTCGGAAACATCTTTCCCAGAAATCTGGGCCCTGGGCTAAGCCTCTCATACATTCCTCGCCCTTCTGGGATGGGTAGAGCTGGAGGGAAGCGGATATGCTTGTGATGATAGTAGAGAACGTGGATCCTAGTCAAACAGAAGAGTCAGGTTGAGTCTGATTTCCCCTTGAGTTTACCTACGTCAGCCAGTTGTAGACCCCCCAAGCAATTTGCGAGGTTGCCCTCACCCATTCAGGTGTATTTGGATCGATGGTATTCTGCGTCAGTAGACCATCGACTTGACCACCACAGAGTCCTAGACGTTCTGCCTCATGGCGAAGTGATTGCGTACACTCCTGGCCTATGGCATCTTTTCCTTCAAATATGCAGGCAGCGCTGAACACGCCCATGGCAGCCAAAGAGATGAACGATGGATCAGATCGCTCTCCCTGCCAAAGCATTTCAGCCTCCTGGAACGCAGCGTTACGTAATTCATTCGTCCCGGGGTTAATCGCAGAGTACCCTTGCTTCTCAGCGTTAGTATTTGTATGTTTCCACTGCTATTGAATGGAACACTTACACAAGCGATACATAAGACTGAGCTTACCAAGAAAGGAGAGCAGAACCTCTGGCGGCACTGCACAAGGTCATCGAGAAACAGGTCAACATCGAAGAAGCCGAGGATCTTGTGATCGTTTGTGATATAAAATGATATCAATTCTGCAGCAAGTTCATTTGCCACCGGGACCTTTGTCCAGTAATTGATCTGGAGCTTCTCGAGGCGACTATCACAATACTTCCCAGGCGTGGCTAGTATCAAGCTTTGGGTTTCGCCAGGGTTCTGGACCGCAGATGGCAGATTCAGAGAAATATCATTCGATGCAGACTTCATCTGACTTTTACCATGCTGTCTGAGTAAAGCTCTCAAGCTCTGTATGTCTACCGGGGGTATCCTGGGGTACGCCATACTGAACTGCGCGTTGAGCTCGAATTCGGTGACCGATCCAGTTGGTGGCGCAACTGCCCGAGCATTTCGGAGATTCGAAGGCTGAAAGGTGAGGTTAGTGCTACTGCTGCCTTGCACGGACGACAAAACAGGAAGTGAATCGGGATTATCTCGAAACCGCTGTAGCATATCAGCAGCTTGGTCGATGGGCAACGAGCGCAGGAGGTTTATAAAGTCGGACTGAGCCTGGCGGTGCTGCTCGCTGTCTTTGAGCCTCTCAAGTATCTGCTCCTCTTCTGGCCGGAGTGAGCTACGGTACTGCCTGTATACACATTCTGTTTTGCACCGTTACACTAAAGGGAGTAAGTACGCGAAAATTCGAGATGGATAGAAGCACGGGACTAACGCTAATTTTCTTGCTTCGGCATCGATCACATGCAATGTGATTACGGGAGCGACGTCTCTTCCGGCTTTCGCTCTCTTCGACTTGAATATGAATGCTGGACGCCGGAACTGTTGTCCCACCGGGATTAGGTTGGATCGGTTTATACTTGGGATCCATATTGGGCATGGTAGAGGCTGAATTGATACGAAAGAGGCTCGAGAGGGGCTGACATTGGCAGGACGTCATCATCATTGATGATGTCAGTGATTTCTATCCAATGAGATATATGGATGTAGCTTCCTCTCGGAGTCCCCGCTGCCTCCTATTGGCTGTCTCAGCGTCGTGTGTGAGGCGCGTGATGTAAGCTATTAGCTATTAGCTATAGGGACTATTAACTTAAAAAAACACTCTTATTAAAGTCAATCTAGGGAGTATACTAGCTACTTAATATAATTATTTAAAAAAAGCTTTATAAGCCTATATAAAGAAAACTCTAAATACTTTCCTTTAGGGATAAAATGGCTGCCCTAGTCCTAATTATAGGTCATTATCAGAAACACTCGTCAAGATAGGTTGGGAGGAAAGGTTAAATAGACTGGCGAAGGTTTCGATAAAAACACGTATACGGTGGCGGTGTTATTGTTGGAGGAAAGGTTAAATCAAGGTTAGGGAATATTGAGTCACAATATGGCGAAAGATCGGTCATAACAAAATAATTCTAACACAATTGTGTCTCAGCGTCAATTATTGTACAGTTGTTGAAAACAGTTTAATAGATACATGAAACGTTTACGTAGTAATTTCTAGCTATCTTCACTTTTGATACCATCCACTGCCTACAGCCTTCGTCTTGGCCGGACCAACGTACTTCTTCTCGTACGCGGCGAACTTCTTGTTCGCCGAAGATCCCTTGGCATCAGGAAAATCGACCTTGCAGCCGAGAGCCTTGTACCCGGGAACAAGAGCATCCGAGACACCATTGAGAATCGATTGCAAGAGCTTCACGGAGTTGAAGAGCTCAGAAGGGAAGTTGGCGAAGATGGCATTGTACAGGAAGCAGCTCAAGCCTTGAGGGTCTTTGGGCAAAACCAACGGACCAACAACCCAGCTACCGTCAGCGCCAGATCCTCCCAAGGCTGGCTGAGCGTAGAGATACACATCAAGAATTCCGCCAACTGCCTCCGGGATAGTCATGGGTGTAGCGCGTCGGTACCAGCCCTGCTCAGGAATGCGCTCGGGAACATGAGTGTATTCAAGATCCTTATCCTTCCAAGCGTTCTTGCGCTTTGGCTTGGCGCCGTAGAAAGAAGTGATGGATGCTTCATTGGCAATACCGCCCGCACCGATGGTGCCGTTTGAGAAGAACCCAGGGATGAAATAGTATGCGCCCATAACAACTGCGGCACTCGGGACGTTGAAGTAAAACTGCTTGTTGGCGGCCTTGGAGTCGCTGTATCTGTTCTTGAAGTGTTCCTTGATCGCATCGACGTTGTAAGTGCCATCACCCTTAGCGAGAGCCTGCCGGTGCATTTGCTTGAAAAGCTCTGACTTGAATGAAATGTTGTCTCCGTTGAGGTAAAAGTCTTCACGTGTAGCAGACGCGTCGCCTTCGTTGAACTTTCCTGCTCAGTTTATTAGTGACTGCCATGGTGTATGGCCTCGAGATTGATGGCTTACCATGTCCAGCGATACCAGATGGCTTGCCAAAGATCTTATTCAGAGCACCATTTAGAAGTCCTACACGGTTATCAGGACCTCCGATGCTCATCTTCTGTGACAGAATGTCGCCACCGTCGACAGCACCACCAACGGCAAGGAGAGCAGACAGGTCTGCACCCATGTTGAAGAGCTTTGCAGTGCCAGCTTGGATCTGACCGATCGTAGCGATGCCGTTTCGGGGGATGTCTATGAATTGTCAGCTGCCTATTCGCGAGTTCTTTAGTGCTTCAGCTTACATCCATGGTTGGCCAAAGTGTTGAGACCAGGGCAAGGGCCTCGCTGATCAGTTTTGCCAGGCGCCTTGAAGGGGTGAGAGGCTTCAGGGAACTTCTGCAGACCCTTAACGGCCTTGTTGGTTGGAATCAGGCCCAGGACATTATCGACAACAGCTTCAACGGTGCCTCCGAGCAAGGACACAACGCCACCCACGACGCCAGTCTTGAGCTGTCGAGGCTCATGGCTCTTCTCTTCCTGGCCGACTTGATGCTCTTTTAAGCGTCGATCAATCTCTGCACGCGCTTCGGGGTGGTTGAGTAGCGCATCTAATCCCTCTGGTGCTAACCAGGGAAAAGAAAGAACGGAGGGGGCGCAAAGCGCGGCAGCGACAACAGAGAAACGCATGTTATCAACCAGATGCCAATCGCTTTCCAAGCCAGGTACCTTCTGAATGGCGATCAAGATATCAAGGACAGATTTTAGACATTATATAGACGTTTTGGAGATCCACTAATGGGGTTCTCCCTGGATATGCATCTCGAGAATGCTATGATGGTATCTGACGTACTCGAAAAAGTGTTGCAGGCCTTGACAAGAATCAGGAAACGTTTCTCTACAGAAAAGCAATATGTATGTTTGCTAGTCATTATGCCATTGCACATACGACTGGTTGTTATCAGGGACACTAAAGTCAAACTATCGATTTCCTAGGTCTATTCTGGTAATACATCCTGGCGAGACTCATAGATAGGGTAACGGTCTCCGGTTCAGCCATGTCGATCATAATGAGAATGCGGAGGATTTCAAAAGACCCTCTGATCATTGGCCACGGATGGTGATGGGCAACGGACCGAAATGTTTCCTTCCTGCAAGTGCAGGGGAGAGGGGATATGGCCCAAATTTTCCTGTCTTGCGCTGAGAAACACGCCAAGAAGAGACAGAATGACGATCTGATCATAGATCTGAGATTCGATTCCCTGGCTGAGGCTCAAATGTGGGTTCAATCATTAGGGTACGGATAAAAAGTGACAAGTAACAGTTCTAACGTGCTCAGCTCCCGGTAAGACATTCATCGTCATCAGCGCGAAGTCGGCCAGCTCTCCCTTTTAGTGGCGATTCTCTGATATGATCTTGTTGCTTCTAATAAGGAGTTTCCCACGACTGAAATCCTTTTGTAGCCCGTCATATTCCGCTGCAAGTTTAAACAATGCATCGTATTGCTTTGTGGAGTACTTCATCTGGACTTGAAAATCTCACATCCAAAAGCTGGATACGACTCCGCTCCTCGGATATTGACAGATCCGTTCTGACGGTTGCCTGCTTTGCTTTTGATTGGCCTTAATGAGGTCCGGTGCAGCTACGGAGTATGGAGCTTGACGTTGATATGCGATCATCTTGACGTTGAACTAGGCCGACACTAGACTCATACTCGACTAGGGAACGGGACCAACGGGCTTGCTATCGAGCAAAGGCTTTATGTTTATGCCTATTTCTAAGCTCTAATTTGTCACTTGGCATCGATCCTCAAGTGTCGTGTTGAACATCAATCGGCTTGCTTGGTTCTTGTAGTAACCTGCCAATACTCCCATACCGTGCAGATAAAGCAAGGCTATCTTACAATGCCATGCGAGGTCAACACAAACCTATAGCATATGCTGTGTATCAACGAGATACAAGGAGCCTCGCTTTCCTTCCAGTGCCTATAAGTTGTTTTGACTTACACGCGGATCCAATACTGTCAAGGCGGTTCGTCCCTGCTATTGATAGTGAAGAGATCAACCAACAGCTGCCAGACCATTACTAAGACATAAGCAGTAAGAGCCTGATCGGAATGCCTCATCGGGATTTTCTGCGTCCTGCCTGTCAGGTTGGTCAACAAAACGAATAATAATTTCAATACATGACCTAAATAAAGGCAATTATGCAATATCTGCAATTACATCACTAATAGATATTACAGGGAAGATGTCCGCTGAGGAGTTCAGACAGTAGCCAAAATGCAATAGTAAGAAAACTATAGAATAGATAAAAATCAAAGATGAATTTTGAAAAAGCCCAAAAAAGAAATGCTTATAGCAGCTACTGGTTTCGATCCAGTGACCTCCGGGTTATGAGCCCGGCTGGGATGAGTTAGTACGAATTTTAAATTCTTACTGTGGAGAAGAACATACCGCGCTTCCACTGCGCCAAGCTGCTTTGCTTGAGCTTATGTAATGATACTTTATTGTAATTAGATTATATACCAATTACGGTCTTACTGACCTTCCTCAGGGCCGTCAATTGTGTCTTGTTGAACTGCACAACGTGCAGTGCATTGATGATTTGGCAATAAAAGCCCCATTGCCGGAACTGGCTGCAAGTTACCATTGCACTGTTGTGATTTTCTTTCTTAGTTCACTCTTATGGTACTCATTACAGCGACCTACTCCAACGCGAGATCCTGATGTTGAAACTGGCTATTTTTTGTCCAGGCACAGGACTTGTTACGCGAGCACGCCAGCCGTCGACCTTGCTAAGTGTCTCCCTCCCTCCCACGGGAACTGCTGAACGTGCTCCGGAATCACCGGACCATTTCACGATTCTATTGGAGATGAGCCATTTCGTATTGCCAACTTGGCGGCATCTTTCATGTCTCACAAAACTGCATCAGTCGTTTCAAGGCAGAATTCTTGTTGTTGGTCTCACCAGATTGGCTCGGATTCGCCCCACATGTCTAGCGCTGACAGCTCGTCAATCAAACCGTGCAAGGGTCCCTCATATTCTCCGAGCCTGGCATGTAAGTATTAATAACCGCCATAGTTATCATGTCAAAAGAACTGGTAAAATTCCTTGATCTCCTTGAAATGTCTTTTTGGTCGATGTCGGATCAGTTCCTTGTTGTTGCATTGAATTCTTGCTTTAGCATATTGCATTATCGTCATCATGCAGCAAGTTAGAAACTCTCCCCTTTCAAGGGCTCTTTTCAACATCTGGATATGTATTTGGACTCTCATTGTACTTTCGATATTCGCTCTCGCATGTCTTGTTCAAGCAGGCACCATCAACATGCCAGATTGGACCAAAGATCTACGAAAATTCGACGATGAAGAATGGGCTCAATATTCGGCCATATTGATCATATCAATCTGCGTTCTCTTCGTCTTAACAATGGTCACTGGGATAGCTGCCCTGCGAGCCGACGGTTATTAAGCATACTGGACCGGAAATGCCAGTCTTTGACGGTTGAACACACTCCCAACGAAGGCCACGAAGACGGTTGTCTCGACAAATAATGAGTTCCATCAACTTCGACAGCAGCCGGCTCTTTAGGAGTCACAGTGCAAAGCCTCGTCTTCCAATGCCCATTACAGTCCCCTAAGTCGCCAGAGAAGACTATGTCACGCCGAGGCCAAGGGGTATTTGGGACGAGACTTTAAGCCCCGTAGAAGATGACACTCGCTTCTTCTCTGGTCATGCGTTTTCAGTAACTCAGCTACTCATATATCCTTTTGACGACAGGCAGATGCACCGCAAGCCCCGAGATATGAAGGAATGGGAGGTCCAACGAAAAACACATATGCCCGGGCGTCCCGCTCGAATGATCATGGCAGTTGGGGGAGCCTGGCGGCTCGGTATTGTTGAAGAACTGAGTTCAAAGTGACATGATGGAGCTTAGTCTACCCTTAAATACCAGGGAACATTGCGTGCAGCTTAATTGTATTATACTATTCAACCCCAGACTCTAGAACAGCAAAAGTATCAGTCTCAGAATCAAGCTCAGCCAAAGCATCATACGGCAACGTGACCATCGGCGTCGTATGCCCAATGTCCACATTGAATAGAATCGGGAAGTTCTTCGAAGCAAGCCGCCCCTCACAGAATAATCCCTTGATGATGCCAGCATAAACCTCTCGCTCTTCATCGGAATCATATCCATAAGGCCGTCCTACAACCAGTCCTGCAGCGTCTTCGAAGACACCGTGAGCTATCAAGTCTGCGAATGCTGCCTGTACTCGGTGAGGAGGGTTTCCACCGGAGCCGTCCTCGTTCGTGGCTGTTTCGAGGAAGACGATTCGGCCACGCCAGTCAGGAACAATAGCTGGAACTCCCGATAAACGGGCGACTACGGTGAGGCATCCACCGAACAGTCGACCCTGAGCTTTTCCATGTCGCAGCCATTGCCAGTCTGTTGTCTTCACAACTGCAGGTGGCTCTGTGGATTCTGGTGTCGCAAAGAAGGGCGCTCCTCTTGGTGCGTAGAACTTGGATCGGGGAATCTGTCCGAGTGGTTCTGTAGATGCAATCGCCCGAAGCAAATTATCAACACAGAAGGCCAGAGGGGTATCTTTGTCGTTGACATCATTCGCTTCCCCGATCTCGGGCACAGCACCAGGACCATAGAAAGTCCTGAGACCCGTCAACCCATACAAGAACCAGTGCAAGCCCGAGATGTCGGAATATCCCACCACGATCTTTGGGTTTGCGCGAATCGTCTCGTGAAGTTCTTTATCCGCAATCAGGGCCGGAAGAAGCTCTGTGAATGTTGTGCCGCCAATGGTAGTGATGATGGCCGAGATGCTGGGGTCAGAGAAAGCGGCTCGGATCTCAGAGAGCCGGTTATCGATGCATGACTGAATGCCCTTATCTTCACTGAAGAAAGTCTGTACTTGATAGCCTTTGTTTGTGAGAAGAGCAGAGGCTCGGTCTACGACTGCTGGAAGCGTGGCGTTGATGCGCTCTGATGGTGATATGAACGCGATTTTGTCACCAGGCTTTAGGTGTTTCGCTCGAATTGGCGAAGGCATGTTGGGAGTTGAGCGAAGTTGTCTTGGCGCTATTCGAAAATGGAATCGGCCTCAAAAGAAATGCGATGTTTTGATGCTTCGAGTGCTGTTGGTTGATCTTGTATCGCGTCAGATGCAGTGAGGGGTCAATGGCGGGTTTTAATATCTCCACTGAGAACCCTGCGTAACGTTATGTCGTGATATCGCACATCACCGACTTAGCTTACCTTGTTCAATCCACTCCGAGAGGGGAAAATGTGTGTAATCATTATATTTCGTGAGGCCTAAAATGCCATCGCGCCCTTCAAGCGACAGACGAGTAACAAAAGTTCCACCATTCGCCATTTTCGCCAATGCCCGTAACACCATCATCCCTGTTCGCTCGCTCGATTTGGTTACGCTGGTCCACTGAGAAGTCTCCTCGGACATCCGTCTCATTCTTGATTATTAACACCATTGGCCATCATTTCGTCACCCATTATTTGCGTATCGACAATAGGAAATAGAGACATTGTCGTATCAAAAGAATCAAACCAAAGCATGTTCGGCGAAATACCCAGAAAAGCATCCGCTGAAATGTTCACGTCAAGTTCTGTCTGCTCTCCTCCCTCCATCGAAAACCCTTGCTGCTCCTCGGTCATCTCGTTCGCTACCTGGCCCGGCCTGGGTGTTTGGGGCTGCGTTTGTATCCCATCCGTCGAACCGAGTCGGGAGTTGCCTTCTGGTTGCTGAGAATTTCGCAGTGGCGACTTTCCAATCGTGTGAATACTCCCGAAGAGACCATTGACGAGGTGCCGTTGACGTTCCATTCGTAGCCTTGCCCGGTTATCCATGTATATGTCGCATGCATTCTGTAGGTGATCCAAGATCATAAGATGGCGCTTCGCCACAGCATCGTAACGACTGAAGCGGTCGAGAACGCCTCTCGCTGCATGGAGGCTCTTCTCGAGCGGGAATGAGTTGTCGAAATCCCCAAAGATTGCTGCACCGAGGACGAGGCCAGATACAAACGCTGAATTGCCAACAATCGGTAAGCGTTTCGGTATAGTTCCAGTCCTGACGAGAGTCTGTAGCAGGTCGACCGTCCGCACTGCTGACTCGAGGCAGGAGTGGACAAGGACTTGATTCGCTGAGGAAGATGGCTTTGCAGTTCCTTGCGCGGACTGTTGATTGTCTTCGACGTGTTGGGATACCGCCTTGTGTAGAAATGGAAGAGACAGGAGCATGACTGTCCAATGACCAGTTAGTTTGAGGTGTATTAGCCCAATATTTGGCTGCACTTCGCCATTCTGGTCACGGATCAAGTCATCCTGCTCAATGCCATCGACCGCGAGACCTTCTCCACATTGTGCAGTCCACCGTCGGAGATGCTTGCTGATACGTTCCAGTATCTCGGGAGATATCATTCTCTTTGCGTATACATCTGTGAGGATCAGCTCGAAGATCATGGAGAGATCATTGCAAGCTGAATAGTTTTGAGGGTTCGTGGTATCTCTCAACTCGGATGTCGAGGGAGGCCGACCCAATGATGCGCTCATGAAAAGATCGAGAATTCGGATGCCTTTCCATAGCTGTTCTCTCGCACGACCCTCGTTAGCAGAGAAGAGGGAAGCAATATCATGGCGATGAAGGCCGATGGCATATGCAGCTCGAACTCCCATGCCGAGATACATGAACGCCGCATTCCGGCGCGATGCACCCAAGAGATACATGGCGATGAGAACCAACGCTTGAATAGTGACAATACCGGGCTCTTCTATCAGTGTTTCCACTGTCAAGTACCGGGCATAGTTGAAGAACGTCTCAGCCAGGTCATCTTTATCTTCTGGTCCTGTTTGCGCACCAATGGCAAAGACCAGATAGTATACCGAACTTGCAGGGTCGGCAATATCTTGGCCATCTTCAATCCACTTTCTTATACCTTGGTCAAGTTCTGTCTGGTCGAAGAGAAGTAGCACGCAATTGGCTGACTGCATGTACCATTTCACAAGATAATCGAGTTCCTGCTCAGACTGCCGTGGCGGTGGGTTCTGGGCACTCGACAGGATCCATCCTCGCCGTGTGTCAGGCGATGCTTCGACGATACCATGTCGCAATGGGTCATCAACAAGTGTACAATCTCCTATGCTACGTCGCACAATCCTCCTGATATTCTGCAGAAAAGACAGCGTTGCAGAGTCGCCAATGAACATGTACTCGCCCCTCGTATCTTGAACAAGGCGCGACATGCGTGGAAGTCTTTCAGGTTGTGTATTCGAGAGCAGCTGTAGAGAAGAAGAGGTCCCGTCATCAACATACGTCTCATCCACCGACGTCAGACCCGATCTGTTACCGACGGTTATACTGCCAGCAGGAGTGGTCTGCCCGGTGATATTACTGAGTCTATCGGGATCGGGACTTGGTAGTGATGACGCGAGGATGCGTCTTGCGCCATTGTTTGAGGCAGATTGAGACTCGTGGCACTCATGCCCGAGACCACGCTTGATGCAGCGGGCGCAGGGTCTACGGCCATCGCATCTCTGCTTGCGACGTTTGCAGCTCTCGCAGGCCTCGGCGCATCGCCTTCTCTCAGAGTCTCGGACCCTCCTGGTAGGCATTTCGTCGTCGGTAGGTCGTGGGAGGTCCCTGGAACTGAGGGAGTGAACCGCGGGCCGCGAGCTGTCGGATATGGCCAGGTCTTTATTGGTTACTTGGGCACGAGAATGGGGTAAGATTTGGTGACATTCCCGCTGACGTAAATTGGCGCACCATTCACTATTACCGAGCTGCCGATGGAAATATCCCTGTAGCCGACGGGTCACATTGAGGGGTCAACACCACTGAATTCCTGCGTGGCCACTACTCAGTCAGGTACTGAGTTGGCTTGATCACAGCAAACACATCGTCTGCCATTACAACAGCAGCAATCATGAATGCAATCTCTAGGGATTAAAGTCGCGAAGAAACACATTTTGATAATGATTAATCTATATCTTATCTCGAACCCTTAACCCAGTTTGGATAGGAACTCTTGTATTTTGGAACCAACTTCATCCGCTGCCTCAATACAGTGCCAATGACCAACTCCAGGCAAAATATGCATGCTCTTCGACGAGTCGCCGCAGCCCCAACTAAAGTAACATGTCAGCGCTGGTTTCAATTAATTGGCCATGCAGTGAATAAGTACTTACTCGCTTAGAATCTTTTGCGCATCCGGGATCGGGCTTGTCTTGTCCTCTTCACCAGACAGAACAAGCACGGGGCTTTTGATGCTTGCGTAGGCAGGCAAGTCCGCTTGCGCAATCGCGCGACACAAAGCAATGTACCCTTCAGGCTTTTGCGACAGTAACAGAGCTCGAATGAATGCTTTTTGTGTCAAAGTTGCCTTGGAACCTGTCGCAGCAAAGGGGATGGCCTTGGCCATTGGCTCCATTCCTTCTGAACTCAATATTAATACCAGATCACACTCTTTGGACTTGAGTTTCAATTGACTTACCTTTCTTGACTGTTTCTATGCGAGTATTGAAGATCTCGGCCATTGCAGGCTTTGGCAGCACAGGACCAATGAGAACTGACCCGCGAAGGTTGCACTTCAGCGCCAGCTTTGGGACAATGATACCGCCCATGGAATGTCCAACCGCGACGGCATTTTCAGGGCGAATACTCAATCCTTCCAGTAAAGCGTTAACATCGCTGGCGATTGTGTCAAATGTTGGATCTTCAACCCCTTCGGACAGCAAGGAAAGGCCACTGCCTATTGATCTTCAGTATTTAATTCCTGCAAGCAGGGTAAGGCGAATACTGACCATAGACATCCAACGCAATTGATGAATATCCTGCAGTCGCAAGCTGGTTCATGACGGGTATATAAAACGAATGGGATGACCCAAGGCCATGGATGAATATCAGCACTGATGAGCCATCTTTTGAGGCTGTTTCAGCGTCCACTTGGGCGTAAAACAGCGTCTTGTTCTGAACTTTGATGAACGGCATATTGATTAGAGATGTTGGCAGACTGAATCATAGACTGACAGCGATTGATACGACGGGAGTATTCTCTGTTGTCGATATACTATCTTCAATCCTCGAGGACTCTCTCAAATGCCTCAATATGTTCTAGCGCGGGTCTTTACGGCTCCCATTCAGCGTCGGAAGCCGGGCAACAAGCCATCGGCAAGGGTCACAGCCGACCTCCACCACTAAAATATGGGGTCTTCACAACAAACTCAACCACTGATGACACTATCTTTCGCGCATTATGGGTCATGCATCGCCCAAAACCCATATATCATAGGCAGTTATCACCCAGATATAGTGGGTTATCGCTTTGGTCCGAACCGCCGTTGATTTCCGCCACTCAACGAATCGAGTCGTGCCACTGTATAAAGACTCCCTCCTAACAATCAACCTCTTGTAGATGCCCTCGGGTGGATGCCTCTTTTTAGCCAATAACCGATCAGTTACTTCTGACAAAATGGGAAGAATTAACCAGCACGATTATTCCTCGGTGGAGGAGAGTAAGAGAATCTTTGACTACCTTTGCGGTCAATTCGATGAGGTTGCTTTTCCAGCAGCTGTGAAGGAGCTCAAGGACAACATCGAGTTTACGTCAGCTCGAGATGCGCCATACTTTCCTATCCCGTTCAAGGAGACGGAGACAACTGCTGCGCTTAAAGCGGTAGAGGGTGCCGTCGCCAGTCTGCTAGCAAAGACCGTTGAGGGTGAATCACAACCGAAGAAGATCAATGTCAACTTGGAGAAGACTACAGCCTTCCTCTGCCAGGCTTATATGGCCAAGGTTGGTGGTCTTGGAAAGCTTGACCCTGGCGTCAAGGCCCTACTCAAAGGTACGTCTATACGCCACAACTGTTGGCTTTCAAGCCAAGGAACTAACAATCATAAGATACGGATTTGTTGCAGGCTCAGTCAAATCCTTACCGCCGCATGTCAGCCAACTTGTATGAGACTAAGAACGCTGGAGAGTATTATCACATTCATGGTTCTTTGGAGGCTTCAACAACTCTGAAGATGATTGGCCTTGAGCCTTTCAGACCAGACTTGCAAACACATGAGAGCATCGTCGCCACTATCGAGCCTGCTGTTCGACAGTTCTCGATAGACGAGCTTGAGAGCATGAATGCTGCTCGTCGACAGGCTGGAGTTCCTGCTTTAAAGCACGAGGATTTTGTGAAAACTCAACATGTAAGTTGGATATCTCATAGAAAAGGACATATCTGACAAACGATCAGGGCAAGACAAATATGGCACTTCCACCATGGTCTGTCGACAACCTTGAGGCCGAGACACCCAAGTGCCCCCTAACACCAAGCTCAGAGCACCCAAAGAGGATATTGTCAGGGATCAAAGTTCTTGAGCTCTGCCGTATTATTGCTGGACCTATTGTCACCCGTATTCTCGGGGAGTATGGAGCCGATGTGCTCAAAATTACAAGCCCCAATCTGAGTGACGTTCCTTTCTTCCAGGTCGATGGCAACATGGGCAAGCACGCTGCAGAGCTAGACCTGAAGTCCCCCGAGGGAAGAGCTGAGTTTGAGAAGCTTCTCGCTGAAGCGGATGTCGTTGTCGATGGATACCGACCTGGCGCTCTGGAGAAGCTTGGATATGGCGCTACTGCACTTACAAAACTTGCTAAGGAGCGTGGCAAGGGCTTTGTGTATGTCAACGAGAACTGCTTTGGCTACGAGGGAGAGTGGGCTGGACGACCTGGGTGGCAACAAATTGCCGATTGTGTAAGTGCCTTGATCTATAGCTACAAGGGAGGTCGACCTAACCCGATTGATAGGTCAGCGGCATCGCGTGGGAGCAGGGACGCTTCATGGGCTTGTCAGAACCCGTCGTCCCTCCTTTCCCCATTTCGGACTACGGTACAGGATGCATTGGTGCCATCACAGCCCTGCTAGGTCTCTACCATCGCGCCACCCGTGGAGGATCATGGCACGGAAAGGCTTCACTTCTTCACTACGACCTGCTTCTCTTCAAGGTTGGGCAATATCCTGAAGAGGTAAAGGAGAGATTGAGGAAGGATATTGGACCTGATTTCCTCGCCCTGCGACATGCGCATAGCGTGGATCAGATCTCAGGAACAGCGCTATTGAGGATGCGACAGGTCTTCCCTGATCTCTTCACTGGGGATAAATACGTCGAGAAGTGGTACTCTAACGCTTATAAGGCTGAGGTGGAGGCCGTACCACCTGTTGTGGAAATTGAGGGTCTGGAGGTTGGCTTCAGGAGAGCGAGTCGGCCCAACGGTGCGGACAAGCCAACATGGGATTTTGGCGAAGAGGCCGATCGCAAGCTGTCAAAGTAGTTTATTTCATTAAGTTTAGCATTTACCTAGCAATTGATACATGCATAGATTATCTAAGCGCTATTTACATCCTCTCTCTCCACTATCGAATAGTATTCCGAGTTGTCGCGTGACAAGAAGTCATTACAATTGATGCTCTTCACTTCCGTTCCTATCATGGCGAGATTTGCGACGGCTTTGGCGTATCCCAGGTGACTCGCAGCGGCTACACTAGGGTTATTTGCACTAGCAGTATCGTACGACACACTAATTTCTGGCTCCATATTCCGCGGCGTCGGAATCGGAGTCAGGGTGTCCCCTCAGCTGTACATCCGATCAACTTTGCTCCGACATCCGAAAAGCGTGTGGCACCATTCTCGCCTCTGCCGAGAGTGCTAAATGCAATCATCAGTCCCCTAATTGGCTGGGGACTTCACCCCGCAAAATGGCTGCAACATTGCCGCTTGGCCCCATGGGACACTGATGCTCACAACGCGCACCCGATGTCCTTTCGGGAGATGTCCTTAGCCGCTCCTTGTTGAGGCGCTGTCTGTATATCCGAATCGAACCATGCTGACTGTGAATTATGCGGGGTCAAGTCATCTGCTCGACACCATCTTTGAAACAACCTCCAGTGATAAGAGGGACTTCATAAGACCTATTAGAAAGCCTCTTCTTTCATTCACTCAAGCATAAGCCCAATCCACCATCACAAACACTCTTCCTTCCATCCCCTCAACTCCATCAGTACCCCACAAAACTCTATCAAAATGACACCATCAGCGACAGGCGGAAATGCCAACGACGCTCCCAAGGAGGAGGGTCTCGGCCAGGCCTTCACACAGCAAGTCATCGATTCTTTCGGTCCCAAGACCGACCCTCGTCTGAAAGAGGTCATGACATCTTTCATCCAGCACATGCACGACTTTGCGCGCGAGACACAGCTCACTTGCGATGAGTGGATGTCTGCTGTCAAGATGATCAACTGGGCTGGACAAATGAGCAACGACAAGAGAAATGAGGGTCAATTGATGTGCGATGTTATTGGTCTCGAGAGGTAACTCACTAATTCACTGTTCCCAATGTCATTACTAACAGTCTTCAGTCTTGTTGATGATATTACACACCGTCAAGCAGCCAAGAACGGCGTGGCGGCAACTGAGACTGCCATCCTGGGTCCCTTCTGGCGACATGATACCCCTACTCGTGAGAATGGTACCACAATTACTTTCGACACTCCCAGCGACGGTGTTGTCGCCTACCTCTACGGTACCGTGACATCAGCGGCTACTGGAAAACCCATCCCTAATGCCTCTGTCGAGGTTTGGCAAGCATCTACCAACGGTAAGACCATATCTTCGAAATTCCTTCTTGCAGAATCTAATTCTTCATAGGCCTCTACGAGCAGCAAGACGAGAAGCAGGTTGAGCATAACCTCCGTGGCAAATTCATCACCGACGACCAGGGTCGATACTCCTTCTACTGCCTACGACCTACTCCTTATCCCGTAAGCAACCCTGTCCGGTTAACGTTCCAAAGATCTATAATCTAACACTTTCTCAAGGTTCCTGATGATGGTCCTGCTGGCCAGCTTCTCCACCTCCTCGACCGCCACCCTTTCCGCCCCGCCCATCTGCACTTCATGGTATGTTCAACTGAAAGCCCCAGAAGCCGCCAAGGATCTAGTCTAACAGATTGCAGGTCATTGCTGAGGGCCACAAGTCTGTTGTTACTCAGATCTTTGATTCTGACTCAGGATATCTCGAGAACGATAGTGTCTTCGCTGTCAAGGATGGCCTAACAGTGAAGTTTGTGCCACGGAAAGGAGATCCCAAGGCTGAGTGGGAGTTGGAGTACAACATGAGCCTATCAAACGATTCATAGAGCAGTAGCATTTGTCTTTTTTACAGTCATAGCGAATTTCATTAGGTTTCCTTCGACCATCATTTCTGGTGAATTGAGGCGTATAATGACCGTTCCTAGTCGTAAGTTCAAGTATATGAACTCAATTGATTTTCGGTTTAAGTCTACAGCATCTCTCTGAGACCTATCAAGCCGGCAAATTGGAGCCCCTTCGAAGAGTCTGAACTCACATTCTTCAAATCTGTTAACGGGGAAACGACCTGACTTCTAATGCGCCTTATCGACAGCGCAATCTTGTGTTGAGGCACAACGAGTTGAGCTGGTAGATAGTACTACGCTGGCATAAATCCAAAACTCTGTCTTAAGCCACTCTGGATATCATTAAATCAGCCACGCGAGCTTTCAGTCTTGTTGCCAAACAACAACACCAGACGTCGTCCTATAGTTCCCCACTAACGCTGGAGCTCTCGGCTGGAAAGCGAAGGAAAACATTTCATGTTATTGACATGTTTTTGATCAAATCATGGAGACCATTTGTCACAGAAAGCAAACTCAAATCATTTCCCACATGAGATGTTTAGCGTTTGTTTGGTAAACATGTTGTCCCTACAAATCGTTTGATTCTACGATGTTTTCCTTATTGCAATCCTGCCACAGTGCTGTTTACTTCATAACGATAATATCTCGTTCTCTTTCATCACCTGTGTTCGCAGCCTAAAGCTTAATCTCATAGGCGGCAGCCATCCCCATAGCTTTACAACTATGTTGGTTGTATCGGGGGCGTATCTTTGGCTAGAATCCAGCAGTAAAAGTTTTTACGCATGTTATCAAGCCAATACGATTGGAAGATATGTCCAACTAGCCCCTAGAACAATATGTGGCCATGTTCTCAATATGAGCATGATAATTTTGATTCCAAGTTTATGGCTCTCAGGGCAAGGTATTATTGTCATGGCTATACAAAACCTGTTGACCGGCGGCAAATCTTTGACATTGCTAGGAAAATATAGTATTGGTCATCTGTCTTCTCCGTATATATTTTACCTAATAGGATCTATTAGCGACGTTCAACGATGTAACCTTTTGGGTAGCGCGGCTATTTGTCCACGCAGAGACTGAGTTTTGGGTATCTGTATGCCAAACAGCATGTGATATCTTCGGTCCATGGCTTTGATAACTTCTCCACCCTGAGAACCCTGATGAAAACTTTATTGATACTCGATTCGAGTTTTGGAGCTATTGTAACCTTACGGTCTTGCAATCTTTTATTTCTTATGTTCGTTCTGTGACTTGAAATAGGGTAGGTACCCTACGCTGTGACTAAAGTTTCCATGACATTGTACCCCGCAATCCACTAATTTGAGTGCAAACTATCCCCAATATCGACAGATAACGTAATGTTAATGGTGTTTTGATGCAACTAGATAATAATACCCCGGATGTTTTTGGAAGGCGTGTGACTTCGGTGAAGCAGACCGGAAGACATCGGTCTGGGGTAGCAGATGATTGGTACGTATATCCCGACACGTGACCGGTTGGCGGTATATCGTCCGACCCACCGCCGGCAGCAAGTCCGGAGATAAGCGCGGCTAAATATGATTCGCTGGACACAAGATATTCCGCTCCTAGATAAGCATCTCGACGCGACGTGGCCAATGAGGATAACCTTGTTGGCAATGCGCGGTCCACGGTACTTGGCTTACGATATAATAATACACCCAACACAAAAAAGGGAGACACCTTTCAAGAAGCAAGAAATATTTTCTCACATCTTCAGAACCTGCAATGAGTCGCGCAGGGATAAGGCAGCTTTCGTTGCTTCGGGCGTCGAGACAATGTCTATCTCCCCGGTTCCTTGCTATTGCTACCGTTGTAAGGGGGCCTATCGCTCGCTCGACACCGCCATCAGCAACTTTGTTGGGACGCCAGTCATCTCGACTTTTCAGCACAACACGGCTACAAAGAACTCAGGATGAGCAGGATGAAGATGCGGGATCTTACAGCGAAGCGGATCACGAACACGCTGTCATTTCCACTTTTGATCTATTTTCTATCGGCATTGGCCCTTCGTCTTCTCATACTGTTGGGCCCATGCGTGCTGGTAACATTTTTGTCAACGATTTGATCGATGCCAATTTGCTCCAAAAAGTCAACAAAATCCGCGTCGCCATCTATGGTAGTCTTGCTCTCACTGGTGAAGGTCATATGACTCCTTCAGCCCTCCTCCTTGGTCTCGAAGGCGCCGATGTCGAAACAGTCGACACAGGCTACGTGCCCAGCCGCTTCGAAGAGATCAAGTCCAACAAAAAGATTTTCCTAGCACGTGGGCTGGCCGCAGATGGATCCAAAGGCAAGGAGATTGATTTCGACTACGAGAAGGAATTCATCTGGGAATGGGGTCGCAAGCTTCCTCAGCACAGCAACGGCATGCGCTTCACTGTCTACGACAAGGAAGGCTACGTCCTAGCCACCAACGACATGTTTAGTGTAGGCGGCGGTTTCGTTGTCAACGGTGCTCTTAGTATCGCACCCCAAGAAACCCTCTCCGCAAACGCCCCCGCTCAGCTTGAAGTTGGAGATTCGGACACGGCAGCTCACCCGGCTGATTTGGCCGAAAACATGTACTACAAGGAAATCCGGCGCTCAGATGCCGCGGGAGATCGACGAACCGGCACCGAAGTCAAGGCCCTCGAAGAAGCCAATGAAGGCCCGACAGCTCTCCTCGGAGACTCGCCTGAGCCAACCGGCCTCTCTACCGATGTCAAGTCCGAGACCAAAGATACCAGCTCATCGCCGCATCCGCGGTATCCATTCCGAGATGCCGCTAGTCTGCTTTCACTCTGCCGCAAACACAATCTCACCATCGCGCAATTGGTGTATGAGAATGAGAAGAGTCTAGGATATACGGATGAGGATATTTATCGAAAGATTTTCAAGATCTGGGGAGTAATGGATGCTAGTATCCTGGAAAGTGTCCAGGCGCCAACAGGCTCCAAGCTTCCTGGATCCCTCAAGCTGCATCGACGAGCGCCGGCGCTCTACCGCC
>JAAQRH010000731.1:0-16612 GCA_013186785.1 Fusarium pseudonygamai
CCTCACATCACCCTAACGCATCAGGCATCTAGAAACGAATCAAAGTGCCCCTCCCCCGCGTGGGTGGGTTTTCAAAATGGCCAGGCCAGGCCAGGGGGGTTGGGTTGGGCTGGGTTTTTTGTAGACCAGGCCCTGTCCTGTCCTGTCCCTTGGCTTCTGCTCTTAGACCCCGTAACGACTGATGTTGAGTTCATAGAGATAAAGTCATGTGTATGTGCTTGCACAGCATAACGCCGTACGAGCTAGAATCATACGGGTTTTGACGGGCAGTTCTTGTCCAACGATAACTTCGTGGGTGGCTGGTAAAGCAAGAAAATATAAGACTGTGGATGATCAGTTTCTGTCGGTGTGATGTCACGTGGCTGAGCTAACTGAGACATTGCATTACACCAAAAGAGCACATGAACGAAGCCCCGGATATTCATTGTCCACTGAGGCTTTGTTCAGGAAATGCAAGTGCTGTATATCTTATGCAAGAAATATCTATCATTGCCTGTTTTTGATCCTCACCGGAGCAATAACATCACTGTGGCAAGATGACCTCTATCCCATCATCACTTAAGTAATTGACTAGGTACATAACAGCAACTCATTCGCCCCCACTATCATCATCAATTAACTCAACCCCTAGAACCTCACCCGAAACTCTATGACTCTAAACACATCTTCCGTTCGCGTGGGGTTCCCGGACCTTCATCATACCGGCGATTTCTTCATGTGGGTCGTTGAACTCGGCCCGGTCCGGACACATAACGGCCTCCGGAAACGGAGCGGCCATTACGTTCCTGCCGATCTCTGGCCTTTGCACTCTTGTGATTTTGACTTCCTTAGCAATCTGCAGGGTCTTTTACACCCCTTATAGTTAGTATCGTTATCCTTGCGAGCATGTGTCTACTACGTAACTAGGAGTCTTATGTTAGCTCCTTGGTGTCACCATCTTATTCATGCACTTCTGCGCAAGTAAGCTGTCTATTACATCATGTCTGTCATATCTGTAGACAAAATTCGCTGCATTCGACTTCTCCTTTCTGCATGAAGGGTCCGGCAAGCATTGGGCCCCATCGCTGCACAACGTCATTGATACTGAGGTGTGAGAATAATCGTTCGTAGACGAATCAGTGTCCTAGGCTGACTGCCATGATATCTCTCGCTTATCTTAATGTTCTTAATATTGTACAATTAAACAAATGGGTATAGATGCTATCATAAGAGACGTCATCATGTTCTTTGATGGTTAATCAGAGCTGAGAAATCTGTACGCCAATTCCCCCAGGGAACCAACCTCCAGCTAGCACTGGCAACTAGCTTATGCATGATCTACATTACATCAATCAGAGATCCTCATAATAAGATCGTTGAAGTATCCCTTGGAAGCCAGTGTACGGTATTGGGAAAACCCGGCCGCCCGGCCCGCAGAACCGTGTTGGGCTCAACATCCAGCCAATAAAGTCATATTCCCCGACACTGCACCCCAGGATATCACCCCAGAATCGTCTTCTCGGGGCGACATTTCAGCCCACCGAGTTTCTTTGGGGTAGTAATTGCACCCAAGGGGCGTATCTTGGTCGTATGGGAGTAAGGGGCGGCGCTACTATTGAATCAACGCCGCAGTCTGAAGTAGAAGTAAAATAATAAAGTACGTCAGAGCTGATGACGAAGCAGCTTTTTGTTTTCGTTTTGAGTGTCATCTATCAATCTGACACAGATCGACCGGCACTTACGGAGTACCGAGGAACGCGCGTCTTCTCACCTCTGCCTCCTTGAGAATTTCCGAGGACAAACTCAAACTAGGAGCCAGGGTTGCATATCGTTCAACCTCTATTACAACATCGTTGATCATTTGGTCCAGCGCCTCCCGGTGAGGCACCAAGGTTAGCAGAATGCTGAGCAGTGACGGGGACATGCTGGCACCCATAATGAGTAGCGTTTGGGAGACTATCGATAGAGCACCTTGCCAGATGTATGGCATATGACCGGCATGACTAGGTCTATGTTAGTTATTAACTACGCTCAAAAGGAAATCGAGACTCACTGTTCATGGATATGTTCGAGTTGCCGAATAGAGGCCTCCAAGCACTTGTGACAGTTCTCCCGCACAGCAGGATCTAGTACTGCTTGCTCGTTGTCTAGCACTGCTAGAATGTATGGCCGATATATAATGGTGCGACAGGCAAAGAATCGAAGTCGAAGGACGGTTTGAACCGGATCTTGCAGCGCATTTCGAGTAAAGGGGAATTGCAGTGGCAGTGGTAAACTCTCATACCATTGGCTCAGTTGATAGTCAAGCTCTGCCACCACAGGGTCCAGGCTTGTTGTTGATGCAATCGAGTCCTTGGAATAAATGAGTTGGCTCACTCTATTCAACAGCCGACGTAGAGCAATCTCTGCGAGGAAATACCAAAGCTCGTCTCGACCGACTTGCTCCGACTCATCTCCTTCAAATCCACAGGGCAAGCCAACGTTTTCCTCGAATTGTACAACTCCTGAATGAGGCAGGTCGAGTTCCGCGAGAAGATCACTCTCGAAAAGTAGCGCATTCCAGTAGATTCGCTCAACGAGCTCTCGCTGGTGGCTTGGGATACGGCTTGGGGCCATAAGTAGCAGCTGTAGCTTCGTGCTTGTCGTGCAAAGAAGATTCCATGCCTCCATGGGGCGGACGAGGTAAAAATGATAAGCAGCAGCAAGGAGATGACATTGTGCCGCCACTACACTGTTGGCAGTCATCAGTCCTGGAAGCAGCGACCATGCTGCGGTGAAGTATTGCAGTCCAGGGGGGTCCTCCTGCGGCAAGATCCTCGAAATGCTGCCGTGCAAGCTTGCCTGGCCCAGGGCAAGAACAAGAAGCACAATGCAACTCTCCGGCCCTTCTCTGAAACCATTGGACAAGGCTGTGCGGTATTGGCTCCTCCAGGTATATGGGTTGACGCAAGCATACCAAATATTGACTCTTTCAAAATAAGCTTCGATGTAAGCCTGGGTGTTTGACAAGTCCACACAAGGAGTTTTGGTCAGAGTGTGGAGTGGTTCTCGAGCCATTTCCAGTTGTAATAGAATCTGAGGATCGCATGGTCGCGACACTAAGTCTCGGATCAAAGGCCATTGGAGTAAATGCATAGTGGCATTAGTGTGGACTTTAGGCATGGTAGAGATGTTGGTTCCGGTCGGTTGGGCGGACCAAGTCCCAAATCCACCATTGGGGATAGAGCCAAAAGAGGCAGCATTGGCCGACAGCATCATGTTGTCCCCATCAAGCCCCGTGCCATTGCTCATCCCAGGCGAATTGTCAGTTAGGTTTAGCCCATTTGCTGTTGTGTTCACCATATTCATCTGAAGGAGATTTTCAATGCGGTTCAGACGCTCCAAGATGAGCTTGTCACCAGCGTCAAGCTTAATGCCTGGCTCTCGGTAGATGCATTCAGCGCCAAGCTCTGTACAGAGCTTGCACTTTGGCTTTGTGCCATCGCAACGTGATTTCCTCGAGCGGCAAACCTCGCACTAGTGGGAGTCAGTATACAAAAGCGGAAATGATATGAATAAACAAAATAAAAATGGTGTAGTGACGCACAGCAATAGTGGCCCTACGGCGGGGGTAATCGACACCCGTTTCGGTATTCCTCCTTTTGAGTGGGTTCGAGCCTTCATCGCTTGAGACCTTTTGCGCGCCATTGGACATGCCGTCAGGTCTGTTGTCAGATGACTGCGAAAGATGCCGAGATTTTTGAGATGCGCTTAGTATGCCCTCCCGACTGAAACTGGGCGTCCGCTGGTTTTTGTAGCTGACAGGGGACTTGAGCGAGGCGTCAGCCGACATTGCTGTAAGTGAAGATATCGGAAGTTCGAGAGAGAAGCTGTCGCGTGCAGGTACCGTGAAGGGTCGCGCTCCGTTGAGAGAGATTGAATGGAGGGATTCGCCTGTCGATGATGCGGACATGATGATAGATTGGCGTCAAATAAAACGGGATCGAGGAATGGCCTCGAGAATAAGTTCCAGTTGAGTTGGTGTAGCGACACGAACAAAGCAATGATGCGCACAACTCGAAATGCCCTTTCAGTAAAACAGCATCATGTAGCAAGGTCGGTCGAGAACGGTGAGATGAGCATCAGACGATGCGACGAAAGCTCACGTTTGAGAGCTGTATTGAACCTGAGCTGGTGAAGAGCGACTGGTTTCCTTGGGAAATGATTCGCGGTTTGGGCGTTGCAACAGACAATTGAACAACGTCAGTCTCACAATAAGAACACCGAAATGTTCTCAAGACACTGAACGTTGAAAGAGGCGTCCTTTCTTGCAACCGAGATGGAGGAGTAAATGGTTATGTATGGGGGAAGAGCCAGGCCAGGACAAGGGTCTCCGAGCCCCCGTTGTTCAGTAGCTGCACTTGGACTTAACCCCGGACCCTGGGTCGGCGGGTGATGGAACTCGGAGAGGGTGGTGGAGAAACGGGCGGGAGAGACTAGGTAAGAAAGGTAGAGAGTCAACCTGGGGGACTTCTGGAGAGATGGGATGGGTCATTTATTGGCCCAACAGAGTCGGCCGAAGAGAGTATCCAACAATGGATAGACCCGGTCAACGTGTATGTACTCGGTCAAGGTACCTGAGAAGCTGTTTTTAAGCATGGCATGACATGTCGAGCAAAACCCGAAATGACTTGTCTTGGGGGCAGTTTTGCTTAAAGTGGTGGTGGCGTACGTTTTGCTTCTTGGTACGAAGGCGATTCGCTTCCAAATCTGGGGTCTCAGGGCGTCAGCAAAGAGAGTCTGAAGAAGTCCGTAGTAGCTACACTGCTCTGTGGTGCACTGTGGGAATAGAGCTGCCCGTCACGCTGTCCTGGCCTTCCTGAAGCGTTTGCGAGCATCAACTCCATGTGTTCCCCAGAGGATTGGATGGCTCAAGCCAGTTGTTCTCGTTTAACCCGCCATGACAGGGATAAGGTTGAGATGGAGGTGGGCGGCTATTGAGGGGGATTGGTGGGAATCCTTGCAGCACGACCGTTTGCGTGTGGAGAAGCGATTTCTGAAGGATGAGGTTCAATTTCTTGCCTGAGATTGGAGTTGTTGACACAATTTTTGTTGTCCAAAGTCGGTAAGTGTTCCATGATGGAGATGTAGGTTAAATGCTGTTGTTGCTTCGTATGTGGATTCCAGGTACATTAGATACTGTGCTTGAAGCTTTGGGGGAAGAGCGGAAATGTCGTCCCATGTTGCGCCTGCCGTACTGCCCTTGCAGCAATATCAAGAGTAATAAGGGAAGGAACACATGGGAGAAGCTAATAAATATCCCAGTTCTTGCACTTCATTGCTTGAAATGCACCTGGAACTAAAACACAACAATATCATGCCTCATCCTTGAGTTAAACGATGTGATCACACTGCGATCCTCTCTTTGCTACTACTATTTGACATAATACGATCCTCTTATTGCCGAGTACCCCATCTTATAGATACGTCTCCTCCAAATGGTGGCATAATGAGCCCCGAATAATGCTTCTCTACCACGATTTGACAAACAACCATACCGTCACCGTCAAGGTCATCAACGGTTCTAGACCCCAGCGGGGTCAGAATCGCCACGAGAGGAGAAGACCTTCAATAGCAAATATTGACTGTCTCGGATGGCATCCGGACCTCTCGCTCATGACCATGGGGTCTGCAAATCTTCCAACCCCAGACGGACTTGATGCTTACTTGGACTTCCACTTCCTCACTTGGCAGTTTTGATATAGAATAATATTTCAAATACCGATCTCCGGCTCTTCCGATATATTAATATGACGCACACACCTTTGTTTCCAATAAACGTGGCTTTGAAATCGAAATCTGGTCTCAGCTTAGGATGCTTACAATGACTTACTTACATTAGACCATTGCCTCGCCCAGACGCACCGTCGCTCGACCTCACCCATTATGACAAGCGCTCATGCGCCCGATCCATGTAACGGCCCGAATAGGAGTGCTCTTCCGTTGGAGCCTCGCAGCCCAGTCCAAACCAAATCTCAGCCCGTGACCAACCTGGGGTTCGGTTTTAGCCTGCTCCGGTCTGGGGTGCCCGTCTCGAGACGCCTGTCAACCTGCGGGGAAGCTTAGAAGGTGTGGCACGTTTTGTCCGCTTACGGAAAACTGCTGGCAAGGTTGTTTGATGGATCTTCCGGCTAATTAACGCTCGCCTTAATCTACCATGTCCAGAGACGACTCTAGACGACGGCACGGCACAGACAGAAACCCATCGGTTCGGGTCACGGCTTGAATACATCCAGACTCTCGGGTAGACGATGTCTTCAAGTTGAAAGACACGTTTCTCATCAGAACTCAAATAGATGATACTGATGATACTATATGTACATCAGGCCTACTCGATAAGGTTTATAGCGAGCCGCTCAACCATTTAGAGGATCGAGTCGCCAAGGACCCGTGCCGCTACCCACATCGACAACATCTTCAGGGTCCTCAACACCCTGGCCATCGCCTTGAGCCTTGTTACCAGGCTGTGACCTGATCTCCAAATCCACAGTCCCCTCGATTCCCATTTTGGGCATCCGGGAGATTCAATGCCCGATACTACTCCGGCAAGGACTGCACCCGCGGGAGAGTAACAGTATTGTGGCCGGACGGACTGACAGTCTTTCATGTTCTCCGAGGTCGCTGCATGAAAGACACAACAACCTACACGCTAATGTAGTGTGCTTCACATCATCCCCTGCGTCACAACAACACGATCGAGCAGTTGTGGCAGCCCAACACCAATCAAGTTAATAATGGGCATCCATAAAGTGTCCCTGATTCTGCAACCCACAACTTCTTCGGATCCGGCAGCCGTCAACCCGAAACTACAAACCAAGGTGTTCAAGACTGGTGTTGCCTGCATATGAGCAAGTCCTGCGAATTCAAGACGATATCCATAAGTTTCAGGTATTTGGACGGATGGCCGGACATACGTCATAAGCTCTCGTTCTCAGTAAGTTCACTTGCTCGGACGAGATGTACCGAGAAACGGATGCACATTATGACGCCAAACGGAACCAAAGAAGCTTTGAGGCATCTTTCTTCAAAGAGCCAAGCTTATGGTCCCTCGTAGAAGATCACGGCTGTAACCTCGCCTTCCAGCTCTGCATAGGCGATGAAATCACCCAGAATTCCAGTTTTGGCATCCCTCTCAATGATGACGACACGGCTATCACTTTGAAGAGCCACTGCTACCAACGTTCCCACCTTGTTGATAGAGAAGTGGCGAGGAAATCTGCCTCCACATGGAACATCTTGCTGGAGAGTGAGATGCCCCGTTTCTGAGTCGATTTTGAAACTGACTAAAGGATCAGATGGTATAGCACCGTTATTGGTGTCAAAGTCTGGAACTTGAAGAGTGCTTTCATTGCGAGACGAGACGATCAGGAACTCTCTGTCCGGCTTTGTTCAAAAGTCAGAATAGATGCAGCTCAAAGGTTGTGAACACACTTACTGATACTACAATCTCCGCAGCTGCAGCGCCTTGCGGCACGTCTTTGCCTTCTCCATGGATGCCACTGCTCCATATTTCCTTGAACCTGATAAACTCGCCACCATACACGACTTCGTAGCCGATAATGGTATTGGCCAGCTCAGTGACAAGGTACATGAATGTCTTTGTCTCCTTGACTACAAAGGCAATGTGTCGGGGTCCACTACCGGGAGCAACGACCAATGGATCCAGCTTGGACAAGCTTAGATTCCCGAAACCAACGCCGTATATGTGAATTACATCTGCTCCCAGATCAGGGACAAGAATAAACCGTTTGCTCGGATCAACGACTGCAGCATGGGGATGGGAAGCCTCCTGTCTTGAAGGGTCTGGACCAGGCTCAGGGATGCTGAACTCCTGGACATTGAGCGACGTCAGGTTTGCTGGGTCTTGAATGTCCCAGGTGGTGAATGACGAGCCGCCACTGAAAAGCGTTAGCCGTTTGATGTTGAACTTTATGTCTGGACGGTAATACATACTAGTGGGCTACTGCCAGCCCGTAATCCCACTCGCCATACATGACCGCACTCACAGGACCAAGGACTGTAGATGTCTTCGCCAAAGGCGTCAAGGTACCGTTCTCATGCGTTGCAAAGGATGCCAAAGACCCATGCTTCCCATCTGTTAGTCCTTCATCGGTGCAATAGAGCACTCCGTTATACCAGTCGAGTGTAAGCCATGAAGGGCTTCCAGCACACCCATCTGTTGTGGATAATGTTTCAAGTTTCACAGGCGTACCCTGATACTCAGCAAGGGAGAGATTCAACGTCGTGACGAGCCCACTGTAGGACGCAACATACAACAGCACATCCGGCTCGTGGTGGGTGTTGAATTCAAGAATGTCATGATTGTGGCTCCAGTGCGCGCCTCTGCGATAGTAAGTCTGATATACGCAATGGAGTAAGAACACAGTAATAGGCGCGGCGAGAAGGAGTGTTGAGATGAGAAGTGTTATGCTATTATCCCGAAAGGGATTTCTCGATAGTTTCTGGCGACTGAGGAATTTCATTATCTCCAGTTGATGGACAATGTTATGGTAGTAAGTTGAGGATTATGACGAGATTAGAGCTGACGCAGCTTCACCGCACTAGCCGCTATCAACCAGGGTGAGGGCATAGATGAATCAACAACGCCGATCAAAGAACGAAAAGATTCAGGCCAAGATAGTAATTCTGCGACGATAAAAAAAAAATGGAGGTGAAGATGCAGAAGGGAGATTGAGCCTTAGGCTCTGAAGGAATACACTAGAGAAGAATGGCCGTGCAGATCTGGGTGACACTGTGATGACTTCGTATTGCATGCAAGAGTATCACCAGATGGATCTAGTGTGGCCGCTAAAAGCATGGATTTAGAGTTCAGCTTCCAACGTCGTTCCGCGGGGAGCGATTTGTGTGAGAAACAGTTTCAGTTGGATGCATGTTCAGTGATACTTTGATCATTGGATGATTGTTCTTAGAAATAATATCATGCCTGGGTGAGGCAAGAGACTGAAGCTTTGGGCCCTGATCCCAAAGGATGAAATTATGTCAACAGCGTAAGGGACTCCTTGATGGATTTATTTTGGTATCGAAACATCATGAGAAATGTTTTCAAAGTTGTAAATATTTCTTTATTTTTAGTATCCTCTTACTTCATTTTTGGTATCTCAAAAGCACTCCAACCAACACCTCACCCTACACTATCTCTACCAAAACCTGTCACTAACATCTCCAAACACATTCTTTTTGCAACTAAGCCTTTTCTGACGGAAAGTCCTGAATTGCAGGCGTCGTGGTTCCTCTCGATAAGGACATGCTGTACGGAGCCTAGTAGACTGTTAGTTTTGTGCAACTTCGTAGTGATGTTGTACATACCAGAACTTCCTTAGCGTTACATATTCTCCAAGCAAGTTTACGAACGCTTCCATCTGCGGCCACTACAGGTGGCGCAAACTCAATGCCAAACATTTCTCGAATGGCGTAGACAATCCTCTTGGCATACTTTGTGTCACGCTCGACGTGGCCTCCGAAAGGCTCCTCAGGCTGGTTGGGTGCAATATCTGGATCACGGTCCAGGCAGTTTTGGACAACTGGAAGAAGTGCGGCCTCGACGGCTTGCTCGTACAAGCCCTTGGCGCCAAGATCGACATCCTCTTCGTCAAACTTGCTGATTCGGATCTCGAAAGGTTCTGAAATCGTCATGGCATGATGGTGTCCGTTGTGATGGTATCTGAATTCGAAGACACCTTGTGTCCACCACAACTTGTCACCTTCAAACACAACTTCACCTTCGACCAGATCGGTTTCTGTGATCTCGGTTGAGGTCACGGGGTGTTCTTCGACGACAATGCTAACATCGGCAGTCAAGGCATCATAAGAGCCGGAATTTGTAGGTGCCCATCGCCCCAACGAAGATACCTCAGTAGTTTCTCTTGAACGATTGTCGGTAACCATGTAAAGACCAATCCAATCCTTCTTGCTGTGGTTGGCAGGGGCCCTCCACTTCACTCGAAGAGGTGCTCCGTATTCAAAAGCCATGGTCTTAACGGGCTTAGGAAATCGGCCTGTCAAACTCTCCTTGCCAGTGTACTTTTCAACGATAGGTGCGTTGCTAACAGGAGTGCCCTGTACAGAAAGAGAATAGAACTTGGGATCATGGCCTTCTAGATCAGGAGCAATTCTTGTAATGGTAAGTCGTGCGGGAGCCATGTTGAAGAGAGCCGAAGTATCTCGCACGATGGTCTTAACACCTGCTGCGAATTTAGGCCGAGCGGTATCGATAAAGTCCTCAACGAATTGGCTAGTGTCATCCAACACCTTGTCGACACTCTCTTGCCATCCCTTGACAGGAGGAGGCAACGATTTCTTGATGAACTTGGTAAGGCCTGCTTCCTGACGTAGACTGCGACCATAGATCTTTTGCATGTGGGGTCGCTCAATGTACGAGATGTAGTAGACGGTCAAGATCTGGGTGAACAGGGCCATGAGGAAAATGGATCGACTCCACGTAATGAGTGCGGCACCCCACACTGCAGCCGTTCCGAAGAACCGGTCAGGGTTGTTCAGGAACCGGTAAATAGACTTGTAAGTCAATTTAGCCTGCTGATCAAAGAAGAAATCGCCGCAGAACCAGCCAAATTCGCCGAGAGAATCATAGACACTGAATGCGGTCCACAACTGAAGGGCAACGAGACTAGCACCAAGAACATGCTTGAGCAAGACCAGGCCATAGGCCCAGTCTTCAGGAGGCGAATACATCTTCCAGCAAGCGGCGACAAATGCAGTGTTACACATGATCATGCTGATGTGATGGAGGCCTTTCCATTGGCGCCAGGCTTCACCAGCACTCTCGCCGAATTTAAGGAAGTGGCGTGTCCACATCTTGTTCTTAGACTGTTGGTCGAGAATAAGACCTAGGCCGAGATGATACCAAACACGCCAGGCTAGAGCGTGGAACACGAAGGCTGCCTGCCATACGGCAGTTGAAGGTGTCACAAGAGTGAGGACGGCTATATAGAACGGCATGAGAATGACGGCGAAGTCAGGGACGCGGAACAGGTCAAGATTGCTTAAACCAACGAGATTGTGGACGGGAGCAGGCTCATCTTTCTGGGCGGGCGTAAGGGTCTGCTGGTCGAATGCACCTTCAAGCGATTTCATATCAGCGGGTATGGCATCACTTTGACCCCCGGAGACGGTCCGCTTGCGAGGAGGAGGCGGGTTGTAGGTTTTCTCAATATGAGGATTCTCGACAATCACAAGGAATGCGAATTGGGCCAAGTGAGCGAGGATCGAGATGAAGAGAACCTCATAGCTAGCAGCCATCATGGAAATACCATAGTAACCAGCATATCCGATCGAGTACATGGGGTGAGGAGCCATCTCGAAGACACCGTCGAAGGTCAAGTCTTGGTCGATGAGGTAGAAGAAGTCTCCCCAATACCAGGCAAAGTCTTTCACAACACGGTGAGCGTCGAGTTTCACCCAGAGATTGAAGCCGATTAGGGCGATGCCAACAGCCCAGCGGGAGAAACCAATCAGAGGATTCTCCCCCTCAGGAGTGTGGCCACAGACGATGGCGAATAGGCAGTACGACACGAAATCACACATGAGGATCAAATCAACAACCCTTCGGAAGACCAACCAAGTATTGTACTCAATGGGGGCCTTCTCGAATTCATAGTCCTCCGGGATCTTTGTCTCGAGCTCGTTCTTTAGTAGCTTGTAGAGCCATGGTCGCGGGTTTTTGCCTGTTGAAGGATTCTCGAAGAGCTTCCAGCGCCGAGCCCAAGTGACAAGACGTCGGTGGTTTGACTGGATCTGGAGGAGTACACCAATGCCGATGTTGTAACAAGCTCGCCAGAACAGGAAGACAGCAGCGAAAACAATACGTTTCGAGCTAGACGGCAAGAAATAAGCAGCTAAGATGTGAAGACCCAGAATTGTCAAGACAATTGCATCAGAAACGTTCTTAGGTTGTCGAGGATCCAAAAGCTGAGAGACCATATCATGGGTTGTGGGTACGATAAAGACTACATGTGACAGTCAGCCAAAGACGCACCGACGCAACACACCACCACAACAACCTTAATGAATTGTACATACCTGTGCCGTCTGGGGTTCGACCATACGTCTTACTAGACTTATCAGATTGGAAAGGCGCATCAGATGACTGGCGACTATGCCCTGGTTCTGCTTGAGGCTTATCCTGCTGGGCAGGAGGATCAATCCCAGATTGCCGTTGCCGAAGCCCAGGGCCGGCGGCTGGAAGATCGGCGGCAGTACTCATGACTGGCGGCGATTCAGCAGTAAGAGGGTGATACGATGGCGACAAGGGATATCCAAGAAAGACGGCGACGAACTGGCAAGTTGAATGCCAAAACGAGAAAAGGAGTGAAGGTTGAAATTGAAAGAAAGATGAGAGAGATCGGAATGGAAGGAATTAACAGTCGGCTGTTGGGAGGGTTGCGGCGGGAGTTTGAAACGACGTCAGGGCTCCGCTGGCTTAGACGTTAGGGACGGGGTCACCTGGTTCAGAGCTATCAATCGCTGGACCGGCTGTTTAAGCCCTGGCTTAGAGCTAGTTCCTGGTTTAGCTCTGGGTCTGGGTCTGGAGCTGCGGCTCCATAAGTCAAAGAGGGGAGCGATTTAGCAGGGGATTGAGTGTCGATTTCCAGTGAGCGTTCGAGAATGAGAGCAACATGCATGAAGCTACTGATTGGTGCGAGGTTTGAAAGCGGCGTATGAAGATGGTGTTTGAGCCTGTTTGAAGGTACAGTAACTCATGTGTAAGTGAAAAGAAAAATGATGAAAAGAGAAGAAAGAATGACGAATTTGACAGGAAGTTGTTGGCAAGTGTCCAGTTCGTGACACCAGGCCAGCAGCACCTTCCGTCTCGTTCAAACAAGCATGTGCAATGAACAGGGCCAGTCACGGACTTGCCTCTCTCTCTACAGTGCATTGAGGCTTGAACGGGGGCGTCCATTTTGCATTTGCGTCGCGACAAGAGCGCTAAACCCACTGTGATTACCGGGCTACTTCCATCAATAAGTGAGAAGATGTGCGCGGGGCTACGGTAGCATGGCCGAAAGTGATAGGTAGTAAGTACAGCGGAGACTTTGAGCTTCCATCATCTTCCCCCACTTGTTGAGTCGCGTGCTTTATTTCTTTGGTTACGGGCAGCATCTTGAGAACCCCGGCAACAAAGAAGAGTGTTATAGAAGTCAGCACTTGTCGATACCTTTATTACCAGAGCCAATCAACGATTTCTGCCTATTCTATGAGGTTTTGTAACCTGAGGATAAAGACATTTACCACCGATTCTACCCGTTTGCCATGCCGCTCTCTCATGGACTCTAACCGGACTCCGGCTCCGTGATGGAGGACGCCTCCCGATAGGTACCACTCCACAACGGGGTGGGGGCATCGGAAGCGAGTTGCTCTACTTTCTGAGCTCTCACTCTGAAAGCGGACGACGATCTGATGCGTGGCTTTTCTCCGTAGAACCCTCATTTCTTTTACTCGGATAGTCAATAAACCCTGGTCGTTTAGTCTAAGCGTGGGGTACAATCACATGCAAATCTGCTTCAAGTAATGGAAGAAACGACAAAACATCCTAGACGACTTCTCCCAACAAAATGGAAAATTAGAACTGTTTCTAGGGTCTGACTATTACAGCTATTGCAAGGGGTTAAAGCGGTAGTTTATTTAGGTGCTTTTTCATAGACAAAAACACCCAAGCAAAGGAGACTCGAAAAGCATGGCGCGATTCGGATACGAGAACAAGGAATAAATACAGCATACGAGCATGTTTCCTCGCAGAAAGCTGTCTGAGAAGCGATGATTTCTCCTCAAGTTTCCTCAAGCCAGAGTATATCCAAATGAAGAGAACGGCGGAGTTGAACTGCCAGCTCTTATGTGATAAAGTTCAAAGCAAAAAACTATTGTCCTGGGGTTGAACTTTTCACAGTTGAACCATTTCCTTAGTGCAGGAGCCATTTTCCAGGAGTTTGCCCGAAGGCAAAGTGTTTTTGATGTTCTGAGTATATAAAGCTTTACTTTTCTAGGTTCAGGCTGCAACTGAGGCAGCTAACTTCATGATGTTGACTCAATGAAGCTTTGCCACCTGGGAGGCAATGAATGTTCAAATTATGCTAGGCTTTAGAGATGCTTGGATCCAATACCTGTCGGGGATGACATGCAAAGGTGAATATATATATATATATCAAGGTTACTCAATATCCTGTTATGCCTTCAGCAACACAGAGACGCTGACGATATGGCACTTCAACATTCTTGGTTAGGACGCCCTCTTTACGATTTATCTGCAGTAATACTTGTGCATTCATTATAACTTTGAGAATATGTAAATAACAATATTCTTCGGCCTTCCTAGACTGATCACTAGACCTTCATTCCGAATCGGGAATATCTGTCAAACAAGTATGGAATATCCGCCCTAGTCACAAAATATTCAGGGTCTCGAATTATACGACCCTTGCACTACAAGCTAGTCAAATCTGTTGAGATGAAAAAAGACCAATTGTCATAATGATCGTGGCCTTTTCTAATTCCTATAAGGGAAACCCGAAAGAGCCCCGTTGGCATGTAAATGCACGAGTTATATCCCGCATCGTCTGACCCTTGCTTATTCGCGACTGAGCTAACCTCGTGTCTTAGAGACCTCGGGTTGAGAACCGGTTAATATTGGATAAGGGCTCTTATTTATCTTTGGTTTTCTATTTGTTTCCATGCTAGAGTAAAGAGCCGTAGCCTCTATTGAATCATCTTTCTTCATCCTGGAACCTACAGGCTCGAATGGTTGGCCATTCCACCACTCCAAGGCTTCTCCTCTATCTCCAATCCGAGTATGAACAGTTTTACCCAGATCTTGAGCACTAACTATGTAGCGGCATTACTAGATATAATACTTAAAGAAGCCATAGAATATCTGGAAACACTTTTTCTTTGACATTGTCCTATGTTCTGTCGCTTCATGGCCTACTGTCAGTAAACCAGACCTCACAGTGAAGGCCAAATCGAGAGTCGACTATATTCAAGTCTAGACCACTGAATAGATGAATTTATATCTAGATATTCTGAAAGATTTCAATTGCTTATTTACCGAGATTCACAAGAATGCATACCGAGAGATGAAAGACCACAAGATACCACCATGGGACCCCTTTCTTAGCAGTACTTAGCATCGAATTGTCTATGACAAATGCTATATCTTGTTTTCATGAGTCTGATAAATACACATATAACGAGCGTATGTTGTGTGAAGGAGCTGGATCTCGGTTGACTTGGCTATCACTGGAGCTGAGCAACGCTATGAAGCTACACCTTCCAGTGCAATATATGAATCACTCGTATGATGAATCCGTTTCACCATATAGCAGACATTTGCTATGTTAATCATGCTGCAGATAACCAGACCAGATTCGTGGCAGGCATTCGATGTATTGCCATACGTGCTCACTCGTGAGTTTATAGCCCCTTCGTAAGGTTCCGGTCTAGAAACGGATGCTAAAGGCAACATGAACGACATCCATTTTTGAAGAGGAAGGGAAAGCGGAGAGCTTGATTTGGCGAGCAGCTGGTCATTGTCTCGTTTCATGCCCCCATCAAGCAGCCCTTTAAGCACATGCTGCCCACTCCGGATGGCCACTCATTTGACAGATCTTGATTTATGCTGTCTTCCCCTATCTTCACATCATACCTCATATCACAAAAAGACCAAAGTTCACTTTTGTCCCACTCCAGACCCTCATATCCCAAGGGTCATGAAATTCATGAGGTTTATAAATAACAAAATATCTTTTTTGAAAAAAATCCCCGCAACCGATCGATGCAATTACCGTGCGTGACAACTAACCCCATGACAAGATCGAAACATGATCAGCAGCAGCCGCCTTACTGAGCCTTCTTGGCAAACTCCACCCGCAGAATGAGATGCTTGAAACCAAATCCGTCCATCTTCGCACAGGCCTTGACGGCATCGCCCCGGTCCGCGAAGCTGATGAACGCAAAGCCCTTGGCCATACCGGTTTCCCGGTCCTTGGCGAGGAATACTCGGGTGACGCGGCCGAAGCGCTCGAACATGTCGCGCAGCTCTTGCTCCTCTGCCATCTCGGAGACCTGGATGTTGTTAGTATATATATATGGAGTGGCGGCGTGACGGCACTTACGTTGGTGACACGCAGTGTAGCAAAGTCGTCCCTCTCGCCGAACTTGGACCCCATTCTCTCGCCAGCTGATCCGGTTCCACGCAGAGCGGGAGGAACATATGAACCCTTCTTGTTCCCAGCAGCGCCCGCGCCAGCAGCCGCGGGCTCGTCTCCCATACCAGCAGCAACATCCCCGGCGGGAGTCTCTCCAATAGGCGCCATGGTATCCTTGTAGGGACATCTGGCAGTGAAATGCTGGCCATTGCAGATACGGCACTTGACCTGCTTGTCCTTGAGCTTGTCCTTCATGGACTGGGCGTTGGCGTCGGCGGACTCATCCTTCTCGGCCTTTCGCCAGTTGACGCTTGGTCGGAAGATGATGTTCTCGCCGACGGAGGTGGTGTCGGGGGCAGGGCCGGGGGGATCCTTTGCGCTGAGGCTGAACTTGGGCCAGGTTTTCCGGTCGCCGACGC
>JAAQRH010000732.1:0-58844 GCA_013186785.1 Fusarium pseudonygamai
TATCGAGGTCGGCGAGGTCAAGCTTAACCTGGCCAACTTCATGAAGGCTAAGGAGACTTCCGTTAGCGGTCTTACCAAGGGTATCGAGTACCTCTTCAAGAAGAACGGCGTCGAGTACATCAAGGGTGCTGGTTCTTTCGTCAACGAGCATGAGATCAAGGTCGACCTCAACGAGGGCGGTGAGACCAGCGTTCGCGGCAAGAACATTCTCATTGCTACTGGTTCCGAGGCCACTCCTTTCCCCGGTCTTGAGATCGACGAGAAGCGCGTCATCACCAGCACTGGTGCCATCGCTCTTGAGCAGGTCCCTGAGACCATGACCGTCATTGGTGGTGGTATCATTGGTCTCGAGATGGCCTCCGTCTGGTCGCGACTTGGCTCCAAGGTCACTATTGTCGAGTTCCTCGGTCAGATTGGTGGCCCCGGTATGGACACTGAGATCGCCAAGAACACACAGAAGATTCTCAAGAAGCAGGGCCTCGAGTTCAAGCTCAACACCAAGGTTGTCAGTGGTGACAAGTCTGGCGACAAGGTCAAGCTTGAGGTTGACTCTGCCAAGGGTGGCAAACCCGAATCTGTATGTGTATCAAATCCAATTGCTTTGCCTACAGTTCTAACAAACATACCCAGATCGAGTCCGACGTCGTCCTCGTTGCCATTGGTCGACGACCTTACACCGGCGGCCTCGGCCTTGAGAACATTGGCCTTGAGGCTGACGACCGCGGCCGTGTCATCATTGACTCCGAGTACAGAACCAAGATCCCCCACATCCGATGTGTCGGTGATGTCACCTTCGGCCCTATGCTTGCCCACAAGGCTGAGGAGGAGGCTGTTGCCGTTGTAGAGTACATCAAGAAGGGGTATGGTCATGTCAACTATGGTGCCATTCCCTCCGTTATGTACACTCACCCCGAGGTCGCCTGGGTCGGCCAGAGCGAGCAGGACCTGAAGAACCAGAACATCCCTTACCGAGTCGGAACCTTCCCCTTTGTTGCCAACTCGCGAGCCAAGACCAACCAGGACACTGAGGGTATGGTCAAGATGCTCGCTGACCCCGAGACTGACCGCATTCTCGGTGTTCACATCATCGGCCCCAACGCTGGTGAGATGATCGCTGAGGGTACTCTGGCTCTCGAATATGGTGCTTCCAGTGAGGACATTGCCCGAACCTGCCACGCTCACCCCACACTTGCCGAGGCCTTCAAGGAGGCTGCCATGGCCACTCACGCCAAGGCCATCCACTTCTAAGCAATGCTTGAGGAACATAATGAAAAAGATGACACAGGGTCAAGAGGAGGCATCGCCAGGATAGTGCAAACGGGATAGAGCCCGGGGCATTTGGGACTCTGGGTTGTGTAAATTAGTAATAATTCTGTCTGTTCAGCATGATGCCTGGAAATCACACGGCAGGATGCGTTGCTTGCGTTCCAAGATTATTTGCACTTCGTGAAAGAAGAATACAAATTCTATGATGAATATCTTGAAGTTTATCTTTCAAGTTGACTGGACAAACCCTTGGCTCTTTTACAAAATCGATGTATGGACATACTTGGTCAGTGGAAGCATTAGATCAAGTATCAAAAAACTGTGTCGTTAAGAGATAGATGGGTGAGACCAGCGCTCGACTCAGATATTCAGATATTATTCACATTTCCTCGAACATATTAGTTGGTTACTCGAATGAGTCGAATACGAATTCGAGAATGCATATTGAATACTTTCAACTCACACAGGGCCCTCGAGAGACACTAGACCCGAACCCGCTTGCAACGGTGGATATTTACAAGGTTGTTCAAGTCGAAAGTTTCTTGCGAGGGGATACACCAGATCAGGTCATTCTCGACCAGGAACCGGCTAAGGATCTGGCTAGGGGGACATGAATATAGGTCGTTGGTATTCCTAACAACCCATTATTGTTTTTGTCTCTTTTCGAGTTGTAGCTGGCAGTGAAGCATCAATTGACTTACGCTGTTGTGAGTGATGAGAATGCAAAGCATCTGAGCTCACCAATCGGTGAATACGGGGTCTCAGGAACCCGAAGAACTTTACAAAAAGTGGAAATACGGATGTCAATCGTTGTCATTGATCAAAAGCAACAAGGTATCGGTGATCCATGGCCTGCATATCCCCACCAGGTTGGAGATCCTGTCTAGGTACTCTACTGTAGCCTGTGTCTCGATTGAGTCGCCGCTGCCTGTAACTAATTTTGGTGCCTAGATTCAGGAACAGACACTTGCGTATGCAGCGATGGAGCCTTATGTGACAATAATTGCTGAAATCAGGGGTCTAGGAATGTTCCATACGAGATGGAAGCTTGTAAGGCAATGTTGACAGCGGCTTTCCAACTGGTGGCGGGGTAAATCATTGCCTGTCTATCCCCAATTCCACCTGAGCCCCTCTGTTACAGCGGAGAGATCGGGCCACTTTGTTAGAGGTGAGGTGTGCTAGTGTGCTACCTACCAGCTGCGCCGCTCCACCACTGCCGCGGCGTACTAGGATATGGCACGCACTTCGCTGAAGGAACTGATAAGATGCGGTGAATTGAGCTGCATATGATTCGACAGCAAGCTTAAACTGGCCCCTTTTTATAAACTTACACATTTAAATCTCGAATACTCCCCCATTCATCCCTCGCTTGGAGACACCCAGCCCTGGACAGTTGCAGAGTCCTCCACGTTCTTTCTAGCGGTTTTGTTGTCAGAGGTATTCTTGCCTCCGGTTCAATCTGTTGTACTTCACCATGGCCCACAGCGCTGTCGTTACAGGCCTGCCGCCTCTGGCAGGTAATGCGCCCGAGAAGATACCAAAGCTTATGACCAGGGACGAGATTGAAGCCCTGATCGCTGAAGGCAAGCATGTTGTTATATTCCATAACCAAGTCATCAAGATGGATGCTTGGATGCCCTATCATCCCGGAGGTGACAAGGCTATGCTTCACATGGTGGGCAAGGATGCTTCTGATGAAATCGATGCGTAGGCTACAAACAAATCCAGTGCCTACAATGCCAATGCTAATCTGATGAATAGCCTACACTGTTTTGAGACACGCCAGAAAGTCCTGCGCTATCGCATCGGTCGAATTGAGGGAACTTGGGAAAACTTCCTGCCGCCTATCCAGGGAGGCGTTTACCGTACACACGAAGAAATCGAACGAGCTAACGCCCAGGGGGAATCTCACAAAGACCAAGACTCGAGCGCTCCGTCAACCCGTGTCCCATCACCAGTCTTCGACGAGGACGAGGCCGCCGGAGTGAGACAGCGAAAGACCAATAAGAAGGACGGAGCTCGCGCGCCCTCGATATCATCTGCTTCTAGCGTGGAAGAGCCAGATCTTGATGGCATGTCGTATCTCGATACCATTACTCGTGAACATATCAGCCTCGACCTCGACAAGTACCCTCCTCCTGACAAGGAAACACAAGTCAAGATCGTTGCCAAATATCGCGAGCTCCACCAGAAGGTCTACGACACAGGGCTATACAACTGCAACTATAAGGCCTACGGAATTGAATTCATTCGATACACTGCATTGGCGGTCGGTTCAGCTTTCTGCCTCCACCACGAATGGTACGCTCTAAGCGCATTTCTTCTGGGTGCCCTCTGGCATCAGCTCTCATTCACAGTCCATGATGCTGGGCATATGGGCATCACCCATAACTACCTCGTTGATTCTTGCATCGGAGCCCTGATCGCCGACTTCATGGGAGGGTTGTCGATAGGATGGTGGAAGCGTAATCACAACGTGCACCACGTTATTACGAATGCGCCGGAGCACGACCCTGATATTGAGCACATGCCTCTCTTTGCCGTCTCCCACCGTCTCCTAGGCAGCTTGAGATCAACATACTACGAGAGAGTCATGACCTATGATGCTGTGGCAAAGGTTCTCCTTAGAGTTCAGGCCTGGACTTACTACCCGCTACTTGCACTGGCTCGTTTCAACCTCTACCGACTCTCATGGGACCACCTCATCATGGGCCGAGGTCCAAAGAAGGGGCCTGGCTTGGTTATCTGGTGGCTTGAGATCATTGGACAGGTTTTCTTCTGGACCTGGTTCGGCTATGGTCTGGTATACAACCTTCTCCCTGACAACTGGACCCGATTCTACTTTGTCATGATCAGCAACATCACCGCCTCGCCTCTTCATGTTCAGATTGTCTTGTCTCACTTTGCAATGAGCACAGTTGAGCTGGGACCTCAGGAGTCGTTCCCACAGAGGCAGCTCCGAACCACTATGGACATCGATTGTCCTGAGTGGCTTGACTTCTTCCATGGTGGACTTCAGTTCCAGGTTATTCACCATCTCTTCCCTCGCGTACCGCGCCATAATCTGCGCGCAACACAGAAGCTCGTCCAGCAGTTCTGTGACGAGGTCAACATCCCTTATGCGTTGTATGGGTTCGCCAACGGCAACCAGCAGGTTATTGGAAGGCTGGCAGAGGTTTCTCGACAGGCGGCGATCCTTGCTAAGTGCCAGCAAGCGATTCAGAACGGTGACCTTTCAGGCCATCACCATTAGACGAAACACGACCCACAGACTGGCATTCTGCTGTATATTTTTGCGCTAGTTTCTGCTTGCAAGGTCATCAAAGGTCTTGCTTAGATTAGACCTACGGGAACTGTCATGGTAGATCGTTTGCGAGGTGTAATGATGAATTTATGAATATTTCTGTCTCGCTTTCTCTTCTCGTCGACAATCGTGATATTGTCTAAGACATTGAGATGTATCATTACCACACAGTGTAATTGTTGACTACCTAGTTTGGATGCAAGCTCTGCTCTCTACAGGACAGTGTGTAGGCAAGTCTTGGTCTGGAAGCTCATAAAGTCCGGAGTTGTGAGACTTGGGTCTGGATGATAAACAACAAGTGCCTTGCGTGTGCGACGGATAGTACAACCCGCGAGCATCGAACTTCTTGCTGGGCCATCTGGGGAATTGAACTGGTTGATTTAGATATTGGAGTAACGTCTGGCCCCCTCCAAACAATAGAAATTGTTTGGGCGTCACAGGTTTGGGGCCTCTGATCAACCTCAGTAAGGCTCGGTCACATGGGGAGTTGTAAGCCGTAGGTGGTGATGAAGTGCCCTTAGCCTCGCCGAAGGAGTTCCTTTGAGGCTTTAAGGTTGGCATTGGGCAGATGAAGAACCGGGCTTGCCGCCCATCACATGGCCTAGTGGTGGTAGTTGAGTGACGTCGATTTGTCGCACGAGGGGTCATGATGAGGGGCAGAAAGCATTAAGCCTTAAGGCGTTTGATTCGTGGACGCGTGCATATTTCATGAGAAAGACATTCCGATCTTCATGCGGGTTGATATGATTATGCAGGCTCTAGACTAGAATGGACTTGTTGTTGACACCGATGATGGTATAGGTAGGAATCAACTTAGTAGATATTGCTTTGGGATTTGATAGAGTTATAGTGCAAGCCTTGTTCATGCAGGCAGCAGATAAGGTAGAGTCGACGGTTAATAGCAAGTACCTTAAGCAGGCACTCTTCTATTTCTCTATGATCAAAAAATAAATGAAACTCAATCCCAGGTTCAACAGAGTAGAAACACAAAAGTAGACGCGTCCGAAGGCGTCCGTACGAGCACGGAGTACAAAGTCCTAAAAGGTGGACGTCCCCCAAGAGTCGAGACTCGTGGGGCTAACTCCTTCCCTGTCAGCCTGTCCAGGTTACCATACAGTGCGTGGATGGAAGCAAGATTCCCTGCTCCATCTCAAACGAGCCAACCACTTTGGAACTTAGTTAATTCCGACCTACGACAACAGCTCCAAGCTTAAACCAAGCTTCACCTTACCTTACTTTTCTTTACCACTTCAGAGGGACTCTCGTTCGTTCTTATTCTGTCATCGTTAGATAATCTGTCACCCCTACCCATCTTTCTCCACTGAGTGAGCCAGCAAGCAAGCTACCTACATATCTAAGGTACCTACCGCTATCTCGTCGCGCCTAGCGGACGATGTGAATGAGCTACAGCTATGGATGCCAACATCCAACGTGCCCTTAATGATAAGCTCTACGACAAACGCAAGATCGGGGCTCTGGAGTATGTCTCACTTCCCACCACAGATATCCAGTATATTCCCAGCTATTTTCTTGATAGCTCTCTGCTTTCACCTTCGCCAAGACGTCACACCTTGGTCCGATGACTTACTATTATTGCTTTCAAGCTTCATAGATGCAAATGCTGACTTCCATACCTCAGGCTTGAACGTGTAATTAGAGACCTCGTCAGTGTAAAGGACTATCAGCGAGTCCATGATATTCTGGAGCAGCTGTGTAATGACTATGCGTACGCTGTGCATCAGCCTCATGCTAGAAATGGCGGCTTAATAGGCCTCGCTGCCGCCGCTATTGCGCTTGGTCCGGTACGTTTCAATCTACGACATCTCCCCGTTTCAATACCGGATACCTTCTCAGAAGATATCCAGTACCTCAGTCTTCCCCAAGAGTCTACATCTAACTTGCAAACTAGGAACTACCCAGATATCTCGCCAAGATTGTCCCTCCTGTCCTGGCATGTTTCACCGACCAAGATGCAAGAGTAAGGTATTATGCTTGCGAGGCCATGTACAATATAGCCAAGGTTGCAAAGGGAGAAATATTGGTGTATTTTAATAGTATATTTGATCAGCTTTGCAAGGTATGTACTCCCCTCCCGGCTTCATATTTCTAAAGTCAACCATACTAATATGCTTGGCTTCCAGCTTGGGGCGGACTCGGAGCTGTCAGTCAAAAACGGAGCGGAACTGCTGGATCGACTTGTAAAAGATATCGTATCTGAGTCTGCTGCTTCATATGTCTCTATTCTCGAGACACCGCCGGAGTTCGATGGCGATGACAAAGTGTCGCTAGGCGAGAACTCTCACTTGCCAACAGCGTTCTCCCTACCTCGATTTATCCCACTCTTGAAAGAGCGCATTTGGGTTATTAATCCTTTCACTCGGCAGTTCCTCGTGGGATGGATCACGTTACTCGATTCTATACCCGACCTGGAGCTTGTCACGTATCTCCCGGACTTCCTTGGAGGTCTTCTCAAGTTCCTATCTGACCAGAATTCGGACGTGAGGGTTGCCACACAAACCTGCTTGGATAAGTTTTTGAACGAGATCAAGCGCATTGCGCGTATAAAGAAGGGCATCTTGGAAAGCAAGCGGTCTAAAGAGGGTGCCAAGCGGAAACGACAAGACTCGATCGATAGCGAATCGATAAACCCTGACTTTGAGGAAGGAGATGAGCTCGACTCAGACGCCGCACTCGATGACGATGACGATAGTGGAGAGGATTGGATTCCCGGACAAGATGTTGAGATAAACTACAAGGAGATTCTTCAGATACTTACTGCCACGCTCGATTCTCCGTTAGGTTTGTTATCCTTCAAGTTCCTTGGACGACGGCTAACATGGCATAAGAGGAGGATTGTCTCCTCGAGTCACTAAGATGGGTTGTTGAATTTCTAGATATTTGCCCTGAAGAAGTCCTTCCCTTTACGCCCAAGATCCTCGCCCATATGCTTCCAGCTATGGCCAGCACCAAAGAAACCATCCATCAAGCAGCAACCCGGGTCAACACATGCCTGATGGACTATGTCGTTTCGCTCTCTGACGACTCGGAGTTGAGTCAACCGCCGCCTCCTGCTCAGCCGCCGCAACACCTCTCAACCTCTCGACTGCCAGTTCCCGGAGAGAAGGGGCCTGAGGGCAACAACAGCAACAGAGCATCCCTATCGAGCTCCAGAGACCTCGATCTCCGCAGTCCAACGCCTGCTCAAGGCCGCTCGATATCGACTCCCGCTGATATCAACATTACGCAGACACAAGCCGATCTGGACTACGCCGCCGCCGTCAACTCTCTGACTCTCCTATTCCTCAACGACCACGAAGCGACCCGGGTGGCGGCCTTGACGTGGCTTATTATGCTACACAGGAAAGCTCCCCGAAAGGTCCTCGCTTTCAACGATGGCACGTTCCCAGCATTGCTCAAGACATTATCCGATCCCTCAGACGCCGTAGTCACCAAGGATCTTCAACTTCTCTCACAAATTTCAAGGAATACAGAGGACGACTACTTTGCAAATTTCATGGTCAATCTCTTACAGCTTTTCTCGACAGATCGAAAGCTGCTTGAAACTCGAGGAAATCTCATTATTCGGCAACTGTGTTTAAGCTTGAGCCCGGAGAGGATCTACAGGACACTGGCAGACTGTATCGAGAAAGAGGAAGACGTCGAATTCGCAAGCATAATGGTGCAAAACCTCAACAACAACCTGATTACTGCTCCACAGCTGGCAGACGTTCGAAAAAGATTACGAAACCTTGAGACAAAGGTAGGGGAACGGCTCCCACGCTACAATTTAAGACAAGAATACTGACAACTTCAAGGACGGTCAAACGCTATTCGTGGCATTGTTTCGATCGTGGTGCTATAATGCTGTCGCTACCTTCTCGCTTTGCTTGCTCGCCCAAGCCTACGAGCAAGCGTATAACTTGCTGCAGATTTTGTAAGCCCAGGCGTAATAGAATATACTACTTAGACTGACACGTTCCAGCGGCGAATTGGACATGACAGTCAACATGCTCATTCAAGTAGACAAGCTCGTACAGCTTATTGAGTCACCCGTCTTTACTTGTAAGCATAGTATCGGTCATCCGCTTGTCGTGCACGAACTAACAACCCGTCCAGACTTACGACTACAGCTACTGGAACCTGAGAAGTACCCATACTTATACAAGTGCATGTATGGTATCCTCATGCTTCTACCGCAGTCCTCGGCATTTGCTGCGCTGAAGAACAGACTCAATAGCGTCAGCTCTATAGGCTATCTACATGCGGCACCTCGAACGTAAGTTGAAGATTGCTTTATAGTGGGCGTGTTGGGCAAGGGTTGCTTAGCTCTGAACTCCAAGCGGCATGTACTAGCTTTTGGGGTAAGCTAACCTATGGACAGGGCTCCTCCAACTACAAGCAGCTCCAATTTTGACAGACCCAATCGACTCAAGAGCAGGGAAGATGGGAACATACGATGGGTTGAGCTCCTGGAAAAGTTCCGAAGTGTGCAGGAACGAGCTAGACGCGCGCAGCGTCAGAACAACATGGACGGTGACGAAATACCACCAATGGGAGTCAGTGAACTCCGCATTGGCGATGGAGCGGTAGACGTCAAAGGCAAGGAGACACGGGGTGTCGGCTTGCAAACGATTCCCCAGAAAGAGCCAGCACCCGCTCCTCCAGTGCCGGCCAAAAGAATCGGGTTGGGTAGACAGTTTGGAAGATTGGGTGGCGCTGTGGCAGGTAAAGGGCGGCGAAACCCATAGCGACTGATTCCAGTTTGGTTATGTAGGTATTGAGCGTCATTTGCCTGGTGTGTCGACTTGATGCGGAAGTAGATTTGACAGCGCTCAAGGTTCATTAATGATAGTATCGGGCCAAGGATCAAATAAAACAAGCTCAGCGTCGTCGCTTAACAGGACTTTCACGTTCCACTAAGCCTTCAAAGACAGCATCACGCTGCGACTCTACAGAACGTAATTGATCTCGAAGCTCTTCGAGTTCAGCCCTGGCCACATCTGGATTGCTAGGAAGACCTTGAAAGGTGGCCAGCTGGACGTCGAGCTCCTTCTTTCGTGATAACACTGACAAGTATTCTTGTTCGTCACGAGCAAGGTCGGCAATGGTTGGGTGCGAGGAGTCGGCGGATGCAGCGAGAGCAGTAACCTTGTCTTGAAGCTCAGGTAGCTTGGCGGACAATGCCTTGACCTTGCGCTGCATGTCGAGGTTCTGTTTGGCCAAATGTGCTGGAGGCTGGTAGTCGTCTCGCTGTAGCTCTTTGAGAAGTTCATTTATTCGAGCTGCTTCGTCGTCGATATGTTTATGAAGGACCTCGACGCGGGCCTTCATCTGTTCAGCATCGTTGATGCTCGCTTGAAGTTGGCACATGCGCTGGCCTAGTGTGTCGGGCTCTGGAAAGGCGACTCCGAATTGGAGCGCCATATTGGCCATGGCATCAAGAGCGGTGTGGCCATCGGTAGGCAGGTTGTGTTCTACGGCTTCAATGAGGCCTTCCCTCAGTGGCCGGCTGGTTTTGTCGATCTTCCTTTCAGAGTCGGTGAGCTCCTGCAAAGCAGTTGCTTCAGACTTAGCTACCAGGCTGCGCTCATCGTCGGCAGCTTCATTGACAGAGGCGAGAGCTAATAGGGCCTTGAGAGTGTCGTTGTTACGCTCGAAAGACGGGACTGGTCGAGGATGGAATTTAGAGGAGAGCCAGGCGTCGATATAGGACCAGTCGCGGGCGGTGGAAGCGGCGATACGAGCAACTGAGGGAGAGAAAATGGCCGAATCTTGGCTGAGGAGACGATGATGCGCCATAATTGATCGATTGCGTGAGAGAACAAGTGATTGAATGTCTCTCTCTGTCTTTAATCAAGGAGCGGGTTTGGTGTGAAAGTCTCCAAGTTTGAGGTGCATCAACAAAACAAATCATCAATCAATCAATGGCGGTCGAGACAGTGACGCCACAGAACAACCTGGGTCTAGCTGCAGCCCGTGCCTGTGGTCCCCGGTCGGGTCCAGCCTGCCAGCCCCTCTAGCCCGTGGGAACCCTTGCAACTGCAGTGGCAGAACTCATTCGGTCCCTGAGTGTACTAAGTTATAGTGCCCGCCGCTAATTCCTGCAGCCAGAACATGCTAGACTCGTAGACTCGAGCCCGACTTTGGGGCGGCTCGTCAGGGTTGGTAGGCAAGTACTTGTGGCCACCTATGACATTCCAGGCTGATCCATGTACCTGGCTGACAGAAGTTAACTTTCCCGGCTAAGTTGAGAGGTGTCGCCTTTTCCGGTTGTTGGCTTCTTTTAACAAGTAGAGTAGAGTAGAGTTGTCCTTTTTGTCCCCTTGCCAATTGCTAGAACTCTCCTTTCTTTCTTTCTTTCTTTCTTTCTTTCTTTCTTTGTTCCAATTCCTCTATACTCGAGCAGACTTCGCCATCGTTGTCGCCGTGTACTCGTCGTCAACTATTGCACCTATTGAAGTCGATGCATTACCATTAGCAGCACCCTCCAATCTCTTTATATCGCCCGCGATTTGCCCCTCGACCTATCGATAGTGTACTTGGTTGGACTCCAACAAACTTGATCAAGATGCATCTCAATATTGCTGGTCTGGCAGTGGCCGCTACAGCTTTCCTCGCAACTGCCAACGCCCTTTCGCCGCAAGATATCCCGGCCGATCTCCCTGTTGCGAACCTCTTGACAAAGGCGCAGTCGCATCTGTCCCGTGGCGAGACCAGCGAAGCCCTCGTGTACTACGATGCTGCCATCGCCCGCGACCCGACGAACTACCTTTCCCTCTTCAAGCGGGCCACCGCATATCTCTCACTCGGCCGAACCTCGCAGGCAACTGACGATTTCAACAAAGTCCTGTCCCTCAAGCCTGGCTTTGAGGGAGCCCACCTTCAACTCGCCAGGCTTCGTGCCAAGGCTGGAGACTGGGATGCCGCAAAGGCCCAGTACGGTCTTGCTGGAAAGGCTCCCAAGTCGGCTGAGTTTGTCGAGTTGGAAGAGGCCAAGCTGGCAGCTCATCTAGCTGACATGGCTAGCAAGGGCGGGAAGTGGGAAGAGTGTGTCAGCCACGCCGGTACTGCAATCGTTGTCGCCAGTCGATCTCCTCATCTGCGTGAACTCCGAGCGCACTGTCGCTTCGAGCTCGGCGATGTCGAACTCGCTCTCAGCGATTTGCAGCATGTCCTTCACATGAAGCCCGGTGACACTTCTCCCCACATCGTTATTTCGGCAACTTCGTTCTACGCTTTGGGTGACCTGGAGAACGGTATCGGACAAGTCAAGAAGTGTCTTCAGTCAGATCCTGATTCCAAGATCTGCAAGAAGTTGCACAAGCAGGAGAAGAAGGTTGAGAAAGCGTACAAGAAGATTCAGGGACAACTCAGCCGAGGACAGCCCACAACGGCGGGCAGGGCATTGGTCGGTACTGCCGACGATTCTGGCTTGGTGCCTGACGTCCGAAACCAGGTGGAGGAGCTTAAGAAGAACAAGAGCATCCCCAAGACCGCCCGTATCCAACTTTTGGAGAACTTGATCGAAATGACCTGTCAAGCATACACCGAAGTGAGTTCTTCGGCCTCGTACAATCCCTGCATATCACTAACTCTGCCATAGTCAACCCACAAAGAGGCCGCAAAGTACTGTGACGAGTCACTGCAACTCGACCCTGACTCTTTTTGGGGTCTTCTTCACAAGGGTAAGGCTCAACTCAAGAGTGAGCTTTACGACGCCGCCATTGCTACCCTTGAGAAGGCCGCCGAGATCCGCCCCGATCTGAAGGAGAAGGTTAACCCAATCCTCAACAAGGCTCACATTGCCCTCAAGCGCAGCAAGACCAAGGACTACTACAAGGTGCTTGGTGTCGAGAACGACGCCGACGAGCGCCAAATCAAGTCCGCGTATCGCAAACAATCAAAGATCTTCCATCCTGACAAGGCCGCCAAACAAGGTATCCCCAAGGAAGAGGCCGAGAAGAAGATGGCCAGCATCAACGAGGCATATGAAGTTCTTAGTGACCCCGAACTGCGTGCCCGTTTTGACCGTGGCGATGATCCTAACTCTCAGGAGAGACCAAACCCTTTCCAGGGACAGGGCAACCCCTTCGGTGGTGGTGGTCATCCATTCATGTTCCAGCAAGGCGGTGGCGGCGGTGGTCCCAATATCAAGTTCCAGTTCGGTGGTCAGCCATTTGGATTCTAGAAAGCACACGGCAGATTCTGAGGTTTTGCAAAAGATACTACTGAGGAGTTAGATAGCAAAGGGGTCAACTACAGAGGCAGTTTTGCTTGCTTGATCGGGAGGGAGTCTTTGCTGGTATCTACATCTTTGTCTAGAGATCAAGAAGGGCGGGGCTCTCTCTCCAACAGGAGTATAGGGGTTAATGGCGTCGGAGTTTCCGCAGATCGATCACTTTCGTCAAGAACAGTATATAGTGAGATCGTATACCTTGAGAATTCTATCTTTATATCGCAAGTACAGTATCCAAGTCAAATCAACATGTCAATCTATCTATTTGCCCACCTATTTTTTAGTACCCCGATGAAGCGTGCGTGGTTGCTCGGCCTCGGTACAATATCACCCACCGCCGACGTCGGCGCTACAGCGACATCGCAATTGACACACGCATTGCCACCATGAGGAACAGACACAAAACTCATTGCGCCAATCGGGATAGTCACAGCTTATGCTAGATCCAAGATACTGTGTGAATCAAGACCGGTTGGAAATCGTATAATGCCAAAGCATATTCGCTTAGTATTTTGACATAAGTAATAACAGACAACCTATCATGACACTCTTCCGCTGTCTAACTGCGTGAATCAACACTAGCAAAAACTCATCCGTTTCCCATCCATGTCGCCGCTCTCCGATTTTTTCATTCGTAAAAGTGATATTTCTTTATGTACACGATCCATCGCTTGCCTCGATCTTCACTCAGCCGTCATCCTTTGGGAGGTTGTGGTCAGATGCAAAGTCGGTAGAGGTCCTCGGTACAAAGGGCTCGAACCGAATCGGGGAAGCGTCGAATCAAAAGGTTTTTGTTCAAGGGTATTTCGGATGTTGTCGTTGTAACCGTCTCAGTCCCATAGCCATGCTCTCTAAAGCGTCCTCGCTCCCAAATCCATCTCTCATGAAGATAACCGCAGGGTGTCGAATATGGTCGCAAATCTACGCAGAGTTGAGGTCTAGTCATCCAAGCATTCCAAGACCTAGATGTGATGTTCAAGCAGCATCGTTGCGCTTGATGAAATAGGACCTGGTTAGATTTAAAGATTAGTTTCAGTTACCAGTTTGATTCAGCCATGTCACATACTTTGAGAATTCATATGCCGACCAGCAGATAGCTGTGCTGGGCATTGTGGTAACAATGCGAGGTCGCACACCCTTGAAGAAGCCTTTGACACCAGCTCTCTGATATAATAGGCGGCAGCCTCCAATAAAACTGTTGACGCTTCTCACTTCGGGGTCAGTGGAGGTTCCACGAGTCTGGAGCATAGTCTTGATGACATCCATGGGGGTGGTAAGACCAGCAGCAAAACCACCAGCAACGGCACCAGCCAAACAATGTGTCAAGGGGTCGTAGTTCTTTGCGGGGTTCATGGCGGTTGAAATAGACTCGTATGCGAGGAACTGTAGAGCTGTGAAGGGGACTGTCATGGACAGTGTCGTGGGGTACGAGATGTAGAAAGCGCCCAAGCCCTCGGACTTGTAGACATACTTGGCGCAGTCCAGCATGGACCGGTACATCTTGCTCGAATTTTGAATCTGCATGCGCTGCTTGATGACTGTACAGGGTTGTCAGCGATCGTATTCTAGGTGCTCGAAAGGTTGCGGCGTAGGGGGTGTACCATCGAAAGGGTTCATGAACGCGTCGCTAGCAATAGTCGCGGCGGCACCGCTGGTGGCTGCGGAAATTTGGTCAGTAGCTGTCAGATCGCAAACTGAGCAGAAATTGTATATTTACCAGCAGCGAGGGGATGGTGTACACCGGCCTGGTTACCGCCCATGGCATGTTTGACTGCTTCGTATGTTGCAAAGTAGACGGCATGCGCAGGACCTAAGCGGTTTTAGCAACGGTTAATAGGCCTGTCCATGACGTGGTTGACTTACCAGCTCCAACTATGACACTGGACATGCCGCGCCATAAGCTGAAGAATCCCTCGGTGCGGGCAATCTGAACGGTATTACGAATGACGCCCGAGTAGGCCGGTGTGGTGCTGGGGTTGAGGATTTGCATTCTGGTCTAAGAATTGTGTCAGGCTCGAGATCGACAAAGCAAAGCAAAGCGAGGCAAAGCAAGCAGGCATAGAGAGAGTGCAGGGTATAAGCATACCTTGATTGCATCAATGGGATACATGGCAGTGTGCTCCTGTAGGAAGACGCAAAATTAGCCCGGTATAACTTTGTATTGCTTGTCCGAGGCAGGGGATTCATACTGCTATGCCCGCAAAGGCGCCTGCTGCCATGTTCTGCAGGAGGGAGAAGTTGGGCGGGAGAGATTCATAGCTGTGCGAGAAACAGTCAATTTCGAGGCCCTGAGGTGTACATGTCCATCCTGATGAGGGTGCTGAGTTGTGCTCACTCGTATTCTTCGACTGGCTCTGCACTTGGCTGGGCCATGGCGGCCACAGCTTCCGATGCTCCGCCGAAAGGCTTGGTCTCGAGGGCCGCCAGGTTGGCGACTGGAGGAGGTATCGGGGCAATTGCTGCTATAAAAGTGACGGCGAGCGATCTGTGCCGTGGATGGAGTCGGCTAGGTCGTGTACGGGGACTGCAGGAGGCTCAAGATATGGAGTTGCGCCGGAGGATGGTCGCTAAAACGATGACGATGTTGAAGTTGAGATAAGGCCTAAGGTAGGTACTAAGTTCGGGGCGAAAAATATGGCCTCGACTTGCTGGAGCTGAAAAGACCGTGCAAAGTTGTTGCTATGTCCGAGCCGTATTCTTGATTCGCCTCGGTCTATTCGAATACACCGATCAATGAATGATGAGTCTTGTCGCCGGCAGTTGAAGTGTAGTTAAGTAAGAAATGCAAGAAAGAAGTCCAAAGCCGAGCGGAGGCAATGGAGCAAAAAAGTAGTTCAGATGGAGGCTGGTGGTGGTGTTCTACGTCGGGTACTATTCTTCTACCTTGCCTTATTAGTCTGAATTGGATAGCGCGGGAAAAACTCCAGGCCAGGTTAAGTACCTGTAGGCTCTGGAGCTCCCCTCTGGGCTGCCCAGGGCAGTCCCTAGAGTCCCTCCCAAATTGTCTAGTTTTTTTTTTATTTTTTCCTCTGGGGATGAGATAGGTAGCTCCGTTTACGGCCTCGGAGTCCGGACGGGAGCTACGGCAAGTACCCTCCCGTCAAATTATTGCTGCAAAGCTACCTCCTCTGTCTCTGTCTCTGTCTCTGTCTGTGTCTTCTCTTTTCCCCTCCCCCCTCCTCTAGACTAGGGCCTCCATCTGTCGTTTGAACTAGCGTCGTTCAGGGAGCTCGGCGCGTCGGCTCAGATAACAATGGACTAAAGTGAAGTCAGCAAACGGCGAGGTATTTTCCATTGCTAAATTGTGAGAGGAGGTACTTCCATGGTGTTGTCCATTTCTCCGCCTTCTCCTGTTGCGCTTATTAAGTTATATGCCCGCGGAAGTGCAGTCGTATCCATTATCAGTTTATCTAAGTACCTACCTACGTATCGCCGGAGCAGTTATGAGAGACTAAGGTAGGTAGGTAGGTATAATTGTCATGGTGGTGGACTTGGCCCTAATATCACAAATTTAGCTTCAAGTACTGCAGCTACCCACGAATGCTGGCCTTGCTGCAAATTGAGGCCACATGTTTACCAATAGTATTCTGTTTGTATATATTCGTACCTACATTTGATTGTCTCTCAGCTCAGCGCGCATTGGCGCCCAAGAAAGGCGTGGCAGGTCATACAGAGAGAGATAAAGTAGAAAGGCCATCTATCTGCACTAGACTTACTCCGTAGTCCATAGGTAGGTAGATGCTCATCTCTGTACGTAAACTGGCCAATTTGCTTGTTTGCAGAGTGGATCAGCGTCACTTCACATCATATCATAATCCCTGTAACCGTCTTGCCGGGTTTGGAATCAAGATCAAGATCAGTATCGGTCTTTAGCTTACACACACACACGAATAGCTGCCGAGGTTAACAGCATGCCGTTGCGAGAAATACAAATATCTGACGGGAACACAAGGCAGAGGGATAATTATCCTAGTACCTAGAGAGTAATATTCCCTTCTTATTTCATCCTTCATACATTCATTCATTTACTACTAACTTTGTAGATCTGAGGCCAAGTCACTGGCTGGACTGGATCAACTCCACAAGAGCTAGAGCACACCCATGACTAAAGGTAATATCCATGGATGATGCATCCAATTCATCCATCCATGCATTCGACAAGAAGCATGTCAAGTGCTTCTAATGTTCAGGCAATGGAAAGCGTAGGGAGTTTAGAAGCTCACATTAGTACGCCAGGTGGCGTTAATCAGGCTTGCTGTTAACTTAGTACTCAGAGTTGAGGTTACGCTTATATATCGAAGGAGATATTTGAATACTAGTTTGAATATTCACTCATGCCCAGACCTGTACAGACATCAGGGTGGGTGTTGGATTTGCAGCAACCGAATCTCATCTTTCACCGAATCATGAGCCTGGTTTGCAACCCAGGGATCAGGGCATGACAGGGGGTTTCACACATTGGAATTAGGTTATCAATCAGTTCGGGGGCTCAATTCTCTCTCTCTAATCAATCAGTCCTCGTCCTCAAACTGGATAGACTACCCTGACTACCCACGTTGGACTTCACGGCAAAAATCTCGTCTAGAAAATGGTCATCAGCCAAGCAGTGGAGGTTTAGAGGAACCCAGTCATTCAAGATTGACGAATAGTGACGCATTGCAACATTGATTAATGTTCTTTGTTTGACTCTGGCTTAACAGACGGATACCTGAAAGATACAGCTTGTCTGTGTTTGCATCTCGTCTGAACAAGCTCATTTTCAATATCGTCAACATCACACTCCCTTCTAAATATCCTCTCCCATTTCCTCCATTCGCTACCTATCGTATGTAGTCTCCGTGCAAGAAGCTTCCCGCTGACTCTGTTTATTTGTACAAACGGCCTCGGTATCATCATCAATTACGACTCGTCGTTATTCCGAGACACATGTCGCGGCCTCGGATTTATCGCCCCAATCCCGATCTTCTCGTTGGAATTCGTTTGCCTGTCGCATAAACCTGAGAGTAGCTGGCAAACCGGTTTCTACAGTTTCCGAGAGCTCAATAATGGATGGGTACAATGTTTTACTCTAAATAAAGTGGACTTGATCATTTATAGGTACCTACCTACCCAAGAGTCTGCTCCTGCTACCCAAGTACACTGACCGACGCTCCGATGCCAAATCCTTCACTGCCAGTCACAAGACAGATAGTCGCAATAAACAAAACCCAATCTATGCAAAGCGCCAATAAAATCCACCTCCGTTTTCCAGAGAGTAGGGTATTCCGGGGAGATAACTTCCAGTATGCGCCTTGACGCCATGTGGTTTACCCAAAATGGGAAGATAAATAAATGAATGAATGAAACCCCCCGAGAGATGTTCTATATCAGACCATGCCCCCACCGCGCCGGGATCGCTGCGTTTGCTGAAGCTGGTATATCATACCCAGTACCCCTTCACCAGGATCGTCTGTATTGGCTGCACTGTTCTCCCGTGTCACGCCTTTCGCGGGGGACGTTTCCCAGGTCGATTCACCTAGTTCCCCCCCTGGCTCGTACAGTTCGTCATCTTCCCCAGTTCGCCTCATGGCGCTGTCTTCAGCTTCTTCAGTTATTTGGCTTTCCCCGCGGAATCCTCGCGGGTACCTTGACCAATGAAGACTACGTGCACCCATGTTCACCCCAGCAGGTTGATGATGTTGATCCAACAGGATAGACGCCATTGGGGAGGGCTGTGGCATTGGTCCCGTACGTGGACCTCCTCGTCCGCCGGGGGCCCTACTTCTGGCACGTCCCGTTTCCGCGCGACCAATATGAGAACCCTGCATGTCTGCTCCTAATGATGGAGAGGCAAGCCCTGGGAAAGCTGGAGGTGGGTGAAAGGCTGGTTTTCCTCCAAACGGTGTATGGCCGGGAATGCCAGTCTTGGGGTTTGTAACGTAGTTGTCAAGGAACCCAAAGTAGGATGCGGCCATCTTGTTGTGCTTCGTTGAGTAGTAGTCCTCACGAACATCCGGTCGTTGCCCCTGATGGCCCGTATTTCCTGGTCCTTTCTGAAAGTCGAATACCGCAAAGGAGCAGACATAGCCGAGTCCGTCAACGTGGATTGTGAATTCGCGGAAGAAATCGACGATCTGGTCACTGCATTTGGGCAGTGAAAACAAGAGCAACATAGGCGTCGTCACTATGCCCATCACCTCCTCGAGGAAAATGACCACTTTCATCTTGTAAAGCTCTGCAAATTCCTGTTTAACCTCGAAGCTGTGAAGCTTGTTCTTCCAGTGATCGGGCATGTAGTGTGTGTACTCAATGACATTCATCAAAGCATATTCTGGGTTGAACACCAATGTCTCTTCGGACACCATTCCTCGGGTGATAGCCCAAATGGCACCAAAGATTCCGAGATAGAACAGGACTGGTCTGTCTTTCGTGATCTCGAAGTTAATAAAAAGCTCCGAGTCAAGAATTGAGCCTACAGCGAGAATGGCCGTAATTGCACCCGTCATGAAGGCGATGGTTCGCGCAATATCTTCAGTCATCCTCTTGGGGAACTGATCGATATACCGAGTGGCGAATGGATAAGACATGTGCAGCCTTTCGTAGAATATATGTGGCAGTTCGTTGAATTCGCGGAATTTCCATTCTGCTAGAGAAGTGTACTTGCGCGCTGCAGCTTGCTTGGGATCTTTTGTGTACTCCTGTAATGGAATTAGCTTTCAAAGAACAAAGTGCCTGGGATAAGCTACTGACATAATAATAAGTGAAGAAGTAAACAATGATAACATATGCAAGCACGACAGGCGCGAAGATAAGATTTAGAAACCCCGCGAACATCAACCGCTGCTTCAGTTTCTGGCTCAAGAGACGTCTGCGATCTGGGCGCAAAAAGTCCTGCTGAACTTGGCCCAACTCGTTGAAGGCCATATCAAGGATGCAGTAATGAAGATACCATTCCATTGTCTTGGAAAATAGCTGGCGACCGCGAAGAAACGGAACTGGCAAAGACAAGTTTAGGACATCCTTGTTGATCATCGCAATGAGGTAATTCTCTTTGCGCATGAGTCGATTAGCAATATCGTGTGCATCAAGCCGTTCTTTCGACTGGCTGCCAATAAACTGTCTCAGTTTCGGTGTGATGTTTGTTGCAGTCTTCGGGTTCTGTTCACGCAGCACCATAATACGAGCCACAATATCCTGCCACGAAACAGTTTGCATGTCTTGTTCCGGAATATCCAGCAAGTAAATGTAGAAGTCCCTGATGTAGAGGAGGCGGCGAATCTCCACAAAGTATTGTACACACTTCCAAATGAAGAAGAAGGTGTAAAGCCAAATCGCCAGGTTCCAGAGACCCGACATTTTGCGCGTACATTGGGGAACTACAACCTCATGTAAGGATTTGCTGTGTGGAATCTTTGAATAGTCAATGCATTGACAGAGGAAGGTGAGCAACACCGCGACGAAAAGTGTCTCCCTGAAGCACCGATTAGCCACTCCTGTTTCGCACCTTTGTGAACGAATACCTACAAGAGCCAGAGAGCGTTAGCGCACAGAATGCACCACAGTCCCCCACCTTCATAATAGTCGTAAACATCCCGCATAAAGCTGTCTAGATTTGAGGTGTTAACCCATCGCCAGAGTGCTTTCTCCCTCGGATTACTCGCTATCGAGCGCCTAGCCACGGGTATAGGTTGTGGTCCAGCGGGCACCCCATATCTATTCTCCTGATGAAGTTGTTGCTGAGCTGTGGCTGCTTCCCACTGCGCCCTTACCCGTGCTGATGATGGGCCTGGAGCTTCTGGACTTTGAGGGTTGTTGGGTGGGGCTGCTCGTCTGGGCGATGTTGGGGGTAAGTTTACTACTTCGTTTGGCTCCATGAGTAACGATGCCGGCACCTCGTTGTCACCGTCGTCGTCCTGCTGGTGCCATCGAGGCGAGGGTCCACCGGGACTTTGCGCCTGCTTCCTTAGTGTCTTAGCCCTTCCTTTGCCCTTTGGGTTCAGAGCTGCACTTTCTATTGTCATGCGGCTATCGCCGATATCGAGTCCTTCGGGATGAAAATCGTCATCAAATTGATGGCCAAGGTTCTCTTCATCGATGCCGGGATCGTATTCGTCATCATCTCCAGAACGTAGCTGTTCATAAAACGACCGTGACCCTCTTGCGGGGAATTTCGATCGGGAGAATATCTTTGAGGACATATCGAGTTCTGTCGATGAATCAAGCGTAAAGATAGACGGGCATGTTGGTTTGGGGCCAAGGCGGTTCGAAGACGACTAGTGATGTTGATGCTGGGTCGTTGTTTTGCCGTAAATGGGAGACGAGCAAGGGTTGCTTCCTTCCACCTTGATGATGGAATAATTAGACTTGAATTTTGTTGAACTTGGTGATCCAGGAATTACGGCGAACGTGACTTTATTCGTAAAATGATAGTGAAATATGGAGGATAGGTAATCCAAGGTCACGAGGGGACGTTGATCACGATAAGCGTGACCCAAGGCACATGCCTACTCCAAGCAAGGGAACGGTCTGGTGTGACAGAGTCTAATCAAATGGGAGTCGGAGACCACAAAGAGACCATGCGCCTCTGACCTGAAACAAAAGTAAATAAATCACTTGCAGGTTGATGATAGACAGACAGTTTAATGCTCCAAGCATCACCAAACGCTGGTATGACGCTACAGAGCGGTGTGCGATTCTGCCAGACAAATAGCGATAAGACCCAATGAATGGCTACACACCGCCTTCCTCTTCCATGCACCCTTTACGACACCTGGCACTCCCATCTACATGATTGCCCTTGTCTTATACGGAGTATCTGTATAGGGATCGCTCGTGGTCGCTGTTGGTTTTAGATTCCAAATTGTCAGATTTACTCTGTTGCTCCATCGAGCTCGGTCGGTTCATGGACTTGCGCGGAATGAGTTAAAGTTTGCCAGCGGCAACAACTCGACCGAGCAGCGTTACTGCTATTTTACTGCAATATGGCACCTACAGATCGCCCATTGTCATTGAAGAGCCTGCCTATGAGAGATGCCTCTGTTTCAGGACTCCTTGCTCCAGATGGCTATCCAACAACTCCCTCAACACCAAGAGGGATCACTCCACTTACATCCAAAGTGACCAGTGTCCTTTCGACGACTCATTCTGATACAGAATTTCGAGACGCTCTCGCTCTTCTTGATGAACGTGGGATTCAAAACGATGCCGAAACTCGTCGACGTGTTCGGTTAGACCTGCAAAAAGAAGTCATTGACAGTAATGGAGAAGTTATTGCCGAATTTGGGCGGGTTGCAGAGGTGGGTTCAAGCATCTGTTTTACAGGAAACCGTACCAACATGGCAATAGCAACTTCGGCGTATCAAAACGACCATTGAAAAGCTTAACAATGGTTACGAGGACATGAAAAACCAAGTTGTCGAAGCTCATAGGCAGACATTGCCAGCACTCTCCGAGGCATCCTCTCTCTTGGAGCAAAAGAGACAGGTTGAGGTGAAGCAAGAGCTGCTCGGTGCCTTCAAAAAACATTTTGTCATGTCGGAAAATGAGGTTGCCGCACTTACTCAAACAGCCGAGCCAGTAGATGACCGCTTCTTCGATGCCTTGAGCAAAGCGAAAAAGATCAGCAAGGATTGCGAGATACTCCTTGGATTCGAGAAACAGACTCTGGGTCTAGAACTGATGGAGCAGACTTCGAAGAACATCAATCTTGGTTTCCAAAAGCTTTACAAATGGATACAGAGAGAGTTCAAGACATTGAATCTCGAGAATCCACAGATGAACTCATCAATTCGCCGGGCATTGCGGGTTCTTGCCGAAAGGCCGTCACTGTTCCAAAACTGCCTCGACTTCTTCTCCGAGGCGCGAGAACGAATCCTTTCAGACTCCTTTTATGTCGCTCTGACAGGTGCCTCGCCCTCTGGTACAGAAGATCCCTCTGTCAAGCCCATAGACATGCTGGCACATGATCCGCTACGCTACGTGGGTGACATGCTGGCTTGGATTCATTCAGCCACTGTCAGTGAACGTGAGGCATTGGAGGTTTTGTTTGTCGCAGAGGGGGAGGAACTTGCCAAGGGTTTCAAATCTGGCCGAGACGCAGAAATCTGGCGCCTAATTGCAGAGGACGATGAGGCCGAGGCTGACTTTAATGCGCTTAAGGCACTGAATGACCTAGTCGACCGCGACATCTCTGGAGCGGCCCGCGTGCTTCGCCAAAGGATGGAGCAGGTGATCCAAGCCAACGAAGACACCATACCCGCCTATAAACTCGCAAATCTAATCAATTTTTACCGGATCACTTTCCAAAAAACGCTCGGTCCCAACTCCAATTTGGTGGAGTTGATTGGAGGCCTGGAAACAGAGGCCTTGCGCCAGTTCCGAGCACTTGTCAGAGATCACATTGCAACTCTACAGGGAGAATTCCAGCACGCTCCATTAGACCTTGGCCCACCTACATTTTTACAAGATTCGCTCAAACAACTCAAGGCCATCAGCAAAACTTACGACTCCTCCTTATCGACATCGGAGGATCGCGAGAGCGAGTTCGAGAATGTGCTTTCAGAAGCCTTTGAACCATTCATGTCGGGTTGTGAAAACATGGCTAAGAACATGAATGCCCAGAACGGTGCGATCTTCCTGATCAATTGTATATCTTGTGCGATAGCATGTCTAGAGCCGTTCGAATTCACACAACGTCGAACTAAACGACTGCGAGCGAGGTCAGATGATGCAGCTAAAGGACTAATAACAAGTCAATACCAATTCCTTCGAAAGGGGTCAGGGTTGGACGCAATTTTCAGGAAGCTGGAGGAGGATGACGACAAGAACGCTTCATTGTTGGATGAGAAAGAGCTCGCTCAAGCAAGCCAGACATTGGATGACTTTCTGCCATCAGCACTCATGGACGCCATGGATAATTTGAAGCACCTGCAGGATTCGAAGTTGGCTCGACAAATTACGGAGGAGGCAGCAGAACAGTTCTGCAATGACTTTGAACAGCTTGAAGAGGTTATAACTGAGGGGGATGATGAATCTGTTGATTCAGAAGATGACGAAGGTCTGCGGTCAGTTTTCCCTAGAACAACCGCCGAGATTCGTGTGTTGCTTTCATAGATAAACGGGGCGATATAGATGAGACTAAGGAGTAAGCATGTAGAGAAGCTAGAAATACAACTGAGCAGAAGTGCAAAATCATAACAGTGCCTAATAACTCGCGTATTCTCTCAGGTTGATTATTTGCCAACGGCTGAATCACAAATAAACGATTGGCCTTACACTGGATGTTTCCACAGCTGTTGTTGAGCCCTCTGCCTTATCATAAGGTAGGTAGCTCAGCTCATTAGTAGTAACTACCTATGTAGGTACGAGGCTCATTGTCTACCCCGCCACCATCTACTACGACTAGGGTGGGCGGTGCGATCCTTGACTACGTCACCGCCTGCCCAAGTTTAACCTGCTAATCCATGTCAGGCATGCAGGTCGATCAACTTGATCACGTTTAACTATCATCAGCAGAGACAGTGCCTTATACCATCGACCTTGACTCGATCACGTCTTATGTTCAACCACACCAAACACCACAACGTGCGCGACCCTGCTTTACCAAGGCATTGGCTCATCAATTCGATTCCTCAGCCCAAACGCGTCCCCACCTAAACAACCTGCAACAATCTGCTCTGCTCGCCAAACACATAACAGTCAACACAACGGCAGTCTTTCACGGTCGGCGGGCTAGGGCGCAACTCAAGCCAGTCTCTGGGCTACTATGGTAGTGATTTGCAGTGGGAGCCATGTTACGAAACAGGGCCCTGGCTGTTTTGCAGAAGACCTACGATGATAGTTATCTAAGTTGCTCGACTGCTATCTACTATGAAGGCCAGGTAAGTTTTAGCTATTTCGCTTCCTCAATCATCTACTAATCAATGACTTGGGTTTTAGGGTAACGAGGTAGAAGCCATGCGACATTGGCGAGCTGCCCTGGATCAGATCTATGATTACAACGCAAATCGGGCACCCCCCGCATATGGCCCACGTACAGACACCGAGAAAGCCTTACAAGAGGCACTGAAACAGCTGGAATTACAATGTAAAGAACGAATCGATCTCCTGGAAGCTCTCAGGATCTCACGGCAAGAAGAGACGACCATCCCGCAACCACCAGCCGGCAAGTTGACAAAGCGACCAAGTATGCCTGAGGGAAGAGGTTCCCTTGGACAGGGCACAATCACCGCCATGCAGTATTCTGAGCTATCACGACCAACCCTTCCACACCGTCCATCACAGCCTCGACGTACGTCATCAGAGCTTGCTATCGTGGATGGGCCCAGCACACATCTAGATCCAAACATGGCGTTCCCGTCGCTCTCTCGATCTACATCATCTGGAGGACCAGCTCTACCACCGAGACCGAACAAGACTTTACGGACACCAAGCCCAGAAAAGCACACCATGAGGACGACTTTACGTTCCGGCAAATTAGGAGAAAAGTCGACTAAACCACGAAAGCCAGCAAAGCCACTCGCCGAAGGATCAAGCAAAGCAGCTACTTTGGCCTGGAGCGCGCTCAGTTCAAGGGAAAGATTCGCGAGGGGGGCCCAGTCGGAGTCCACTCCAGCAACAGCGAGCCCTAGCTCTCGCACTTCCTTGGATCAAATTCGCAGACCAGTACCAACGCAATGGGACAGCCACTCAAGACGTTTGGTTGTGCCAAAGGACCGCGATCTTGATGGAGAACCTTCAGGAAATACACGACACTCTGATGAGTACTGTTACGCCCGTCCATCCATGCTATCGGTCACTGCTGCTTCCAGTGCTTTAAATTCGTCTTCGTATCAAGATTTACCTCTATCAGATGCTTACACAAATCGAATGGATCGACTGCCCAACTCGCGCAACGGATTCGCTTCACCATCGCCACGCAAAGTATCGAGGCAAGAGCGAGCCAACGATACTGAGACCGGCGACGATTCTGGAGAAGCATCAGAGAGGAGAAGTGTGTCAAACAACTTACCAACTCATAGTCCAGCAGCGAGACAGCCTGGAAGATCTTTGAAACCTTCAAGGCCGCATGCTGAGAGCAGAGATAGGTCAAGGCGGCGTGAACGTAAGGTTCGGCAAGTCTCCACCTCAAGCGCCTCTGACGACGACACGAATGGGACAAGTTCCAGACCACGTCGAGTGAAGGAGAAAGAGGCTCCTATAGAAGCCGGTTCCGAAGAGGATGATTCCGAAGCGTCTGAATCGGAGACTTTGGAAAAGTCTCCTGACGATATGAGTGAATGGAAAAACAAGAAGAAGCAAATTTTGAAGAACCTGCCCACTGGTGTTGATGCAGCTGCCGCGAAGCAAATTTTGAACGATATTGTCGTTCAAGGTGACGAAGTTCATTGGAGTGATGTGGCTGGTCTTGAAATTGCAAAGAACGCACTTCGAGAGACTGTTGTTTATCCATTTTTACGGCCCGATCTTTTCATGGGCCTCCGAGAACCAGCCAGAGGAATGCTCCTATTTGGACCGCCAGGAACAGGAAAGACTATGCTCGCGCGGGCTGTGGCAACAGAGTCTAAGTCAACATTCTTTTCGATTTCAGCAAGTAGCCTGACAAGCAAATACTTGGGCGAGTCAGAAAAGCTCGTTCGAGCTCTTTTTGGATTGGCCCGGACACTGGCACCCAGTATTATCTTTGTGGACGAGATCGACTCGCTACTTTCACAGAGATCAGGGTCTGGAGAACACGAAGCCACGATGAGGATCAAGACAGAGTTTCTTATTCAGTGGAGCGATCTTCAGCGTGCTGCTGCTGGAAGAGAAGCGACCGAGAAAGACAAGGAAAGGGGGGACGCCAACCGAGTCCTTGTGTTAGCGGCGACGAACCTCCCCTGGGCAATTGACGAGGCGGCTCGTAGACGTTTTGTGCGACGACAATACATCCCGTTACCTGAACCGACCACTCGCGAGACACAGCTCAGGACCCTCCTGGGCCAGCAGAAACACGACTTGTCTAATGATGATATCCTCAAGTTGGTGGAATTGACAGACGGTGGGTAGTTCTTTCATACGTCTCATGCAAACCCAACTAATTTGTGATCAAGGCTTTTCAGGTTCAGACATTACGGCCTTGGCTAAGGATGCAGCCATGGGACCATTGCGATCCCTTGGAGAGGCACTGTTACACATGACTATGGATGAGATCCGGCCAATTCAATTGTCCGATTTCGAGGCGAGTTTGACGACCATAAGGCCGAGTGTCAGTAAGGCTGGTCTAAAAGAGTACGAAGACTGGGCGACAGAGTTTGGAGAAAGGGGAGGATAGATAGACTGCAATTATTCTGGTATACAACATGTAATAAAAGGGCACAGGTACATTATATGCGCAGGGCATCATGGATAGCACAACCCCAGTCCGACACACTGGGCTACGGGTAGAGGAGTTGTAAACGGGCTGAATGTCTAGTATGTCATTTATATGTTACAAATAGTACAGTTGGTTTAACAATCCCTTCTCTGTTGCTATGATCCGCCCACCACATGATATCGTACAGAGCCTAGCCATTCAAGCCCTCTGTTCCTGTTGTCTTGTCCCAAAAGCCAGGTTTCCCGCATTGTCCATTCCTATCTCATCACCTGGAGAGTTGCAGTCATGTGTCGTAATATCAAGGATGAATTAGTTTAATCGACGTCGCTTGCCGAGGTCTGAGGTTTACGCTTCTGCTGAGCTTCCTCCCATGCTTTGCGTTTGGCCTCCTTCTTTTCGTTTTCCAAACGCTTCTCTTCGAGCCTCTGGTTCTCCTCTTGTTGCCTTCTCGCCGCCCTTCGCTCATCCTTTTTGGCCTTCTTGGCCTCGTAATCCGCTATCCTTTGCTCCAACGTAGGCACGGGAGGGCGCTCCGCGGTGGGCGTTCCATAGGGCGCAATGATTTGCTTGATAACGTGACGCTTGTGCTGGGAGGTTGGCCATCCAGGGACAATGGAAACGACATCGCCGGTTCGGAGTGATGAGTTGGGATCGTGGACGAGATAGTGCTTAGGGTCGGCAAACCACTAGATACTCATTTTAGCCTGTGTTCTTGATGCTATGAGGTGCACTTGGGGGCTCTCTTACCTTGTTGACGATCTTGTTCCATTTTTGACCACCAACTCGGACCTTGACAGTCTTGTCCATCAGGCCAGCAGATACGACAACACCATGAAGCTCGTGTGTCACACGGCGCGCAGCCTTTGCTACGGGAGAAGACATGTCGAATGTGTCCCTTCTGTCCAATTGAGCGTTAACTCGCTTGTCTAGCAGGCCTGAAGTATTGCTGATTCACCAGTTGCTTGTCACGGTCAATTGCTCGATTATCCTCCAACTTGCAGAGGCTCTCTAAAATTTGGTAGCCAATGAGGAGCGGTAGAGGGTGTGAGGGAGATTATGTAAGTGCTCTACGATATAGACCCCGCCGATTGGCTGGATAGGACCTCACACGACTCGACGATACCTGCAACTTCTAAGCGAGAACTCATTTAATCGCAATGCTAGACGTGGGGGAACAAGTCAATGGGTTTAATGGTCGTCTCTTTATGCGTTGAGCGAGACGATATCGAATAGTATGACAACGTCTATTGGAGGGAATTATCGAACATCATACAACGACTTGATCCTTCGAAATACTCCGAACCCGCATGTTTCTGCCCGTTCGGCATCCGGGACCCGCTGACAGTGCGTGAGCTTCGGCGAGGTGGGGGCCGCTACCTTCAGAATATGGCTTGGCCTCAGGGTTCAATATCCATAGTTAGCACCTTGTTTATTGCGAGCGCCGCTTTTTTTTTTTCTTCCTTTTCATCTTGACCTGCACGCGACAAACTTCATTTCAATCGACAACAATCGCATACAATCACACAATCGTATTGTCTCGGTATTTCACTGTTCCAGTATCTACCAATTCATACTGTCTGTCTTGTCTGCCTTGTCCGTGACTGTTTCGAGGCACTCTTGAGTAACCAACATCCAAGCTCAACTCCCCCACTTACCTTTTTCTCTGCCTGTCTGTCTCTGTCTCGCCCTCCTCTCTCTTCTCCTCCATCATGTCTTCGCCCGAGCGTCGAACTGCTGGAGTCAAGCGACCTCGTAAGAGCCAACCAAGAACTCGACCTGCAATTCCTACAGGGTCGTCATTGACATGTCGGAAAATATAGGCACACAATCCCTCCCTCCCCCCTCGCTTCCTCAGTTGGTTGCCGAGCAGAGCACTCCCATCCCTCCCACAGACAAGGACTCCCAGCGTCTGATCGTCGTCCTGTCCAATGCCAGTCTTGAGACGTACAAGGCTTCTCACGGAGGCACCAGCCGCAACCGTGAGGACAAGTACTCTCTGCTCAACAGCGATGAGCACATCGGTGTCATGCGCAAGATGAATCGGGACATTAGTGATGCTCGTCCCGACATCACCCATCAGGTTTCAACTCTGATCTTCTGAGTCGGCATTCAACATGCTGACCATTTCTCTTAGTGTTTACTGACCCTTCTGGATTCGCCCATCAACAAGGCCGGCAAGCTCCAGATTTACATCCATACTGCCAAGGGTGTCTTGATCGAGGTTTCGCCCTCAGTCCGTATTCCGCGAACATTCAAGCGATTTGCCGGTCTGATGGTGCAACTCTTGCACCGTCTGTCCATCCGCTCCACCAACTCTAACGAGAAGCTGCTCCGGGTGATCCAGAACCCCATCACTGACCACTTGCCTCCCAATTGCCGCAAGGTTACTCTGAGTTTCGATGCGCCACTTGTCAAGGTTCGTGAGTATGTTGAAACCGTGGATTCCAAGGACAGCATCTGTGTCTTCGTTGGCGCTATGGCCAAGGGCGAGGATAACTTCGCCGATGCGCTTGTTGACGAGAAGATCTCCATCAGCAACTACTCTCTGTCTGCTAGTGTTGCTTGTAGCAAGTTCTGCCACGCGGCTGAAGATGTCTGGGACATTATGTAAGACCCGCCATCGATCAAGTCGGCAAGGGGCCGAAGCTGCGATGGGGACCAAATGCCGGCTCGCCCTACGACGATACAACATCGTCGTTGGGGTTGAGACGGTTCTGTTGTAACTTGGAATGCCTGGGGTGTTCGCTGTCGCTTGTTTTTGCAACCAAAACATGGGGCGTTCAACATCGGGTCCGAGACGTGAATGTCGTCTTGATGGGTCATTTCAACCTGGCCCATACTTTCCTATTTGTTCTTTTCTACTGTCACTCAGCGAGTCTGTTCTATTTTACCCCCAGTTCTTGATGGCTGTCGGGCCAAGGTTAAGTTTGTATGGAATCTACGTATAGATTTGTTTGGGCTTGTTGGTCTAATCAATCGACGCTTCTTGGTGGGAAAGCCACGACAAGGCATTTTGAGAAAGATTCGGGGAGCTTTTGCAATAGAATCTGCATTGCTCAGCAGTTCGAGTTTTTTGAGGATAATGGGGCTACCACAACGGGCCAATCCCGCCATAGTTCTTCGGCGCTCCTCGATACGTTATCCGCCATGGATGGACAGACAAGACGCCAGACAGTCAAAGAAAAGACAATATTTATATTATAAGGAAGGATGCGGATGTGTAACCTATTGTGCAGGTAGCCAACAGATTTGCGTGTGTATCTCAAAACAACAGGAATCAATATCTGACCAAAGACACGACTAACGTTAGGACTGAGGCCACCAAGTGAAGCTAATCCGCCGCAACCGCGAATGTGCAACAGACCAAAAAGGGCTGGTGTAGCACCAAATCGCCCCGCACTTTAGGTAGGTCTCGTGTGCCCAGAGCTATTCTAGCTTGGGAGAAAGAATGGGAAGCATGGAGTGACAGTACTACGAAGGATGGATGTGGGCAAGAATAGTTGCTACACGCCAGCACGATTCCCACAGTGATTGAAGTAGGTAGTCACCTCACGTACAAGAAAATGAGCTGGGGATATTGGTCATTTTGGGATGTACTACCTACCTTACTTAAGGTACCTATGTCAGGTCGCCAGTCAAGTAAATAGCCCCACGTGATTTGAAGGGTAAAACACCGAATCTAAACCCTTGTGCATCGGAGGAGTGAACAAAGGAACGATAGGTTGAGGAGGCGAATGATAATCACAGTAAACATGGCCAGGAGGTTGGTCGGCCGCAAGTTCAAATCGGGCCTGGCCTTTGGCCAACACCACGACAAGTCATTACATGCCTTAGACGTGTTGTTCTCTGCCTCGCCATGGGATATTTTATTCCACAAAATGGCCCTCTTTTCCTGAGGGGAATGGAACAATATCTATTTAAAATAAAATAAAATTAGGTATCGGGTTGCTCCAGTCAAGTCGAGTCAGATTCGAGAACCAGACAAAGAGGGCTTAATCCTATTCAATATCTGGCTTGATAAGGTAACCGAAGGGCCGGGGTTGGCCGGTCCAGGCCGGGGGTGGATATGCCGGTGGAGGTCCGGTGGATCAAGCCGGACGCCGTGAGTCCAGCCGCTGGCCTTAACGTGGTCACGCATCGATGGCCGAAAGTCATTGGACCAATTCTCATGGGCTATTCTCCGATGATCGAACAGAACAAAGACGATGGTGGAGAGGATAACCACGACAACCCGCACTAGATGTCTTTTATGAGCATTGCGTATCACACATCCCTATTTTAGCAATAATCTAACTAGCGAGCCATGGCGGACAGTCAGATGTTTATTATCTGGTGCAGGGAGCTCTGTCATGATCAAAATATGGATGAGCAGAGCTACATACGGTATGGAGGGGTTTGAGGGGAGGGGTAGACTACATACATCCAACATGAGGGGAGGAGAGCATCAGAAGGACTGTTTTGGAGTAGCTCGGCTGCATGGCTACAAGAGTGGCCAAGACCATGTCACCGAAGCATGGTATGCAATTCATATAAAAGTAGTTTATCATTTATGAGTGATTTCCGGGCCAGGTTTACTTAGTGAGTGGTGAAAGGGCTTGATGAAAGGAGTTTACCCGTAATATGTAGAGCTGTCCATGTTTGGTCCAATGCCCATAGCTTCCCACCCAACCATCCATTCATTCGTGGCACCATGGATGTTAGGTTAACTGACCCTTCTAGCTGCAGGTACCAAGTTAGGACAAGTCGTTACAAGGATGGCACATGATGCTATCACCGCATGTACACAGCACAGCATATCATAAAGGGGGGATGTCGTTTTTTTTTTTTACCACCGCCCAAATCGGGGGCTCTTTCTGAATTGTTCAGGTGCTTAGACAGCTACCACCTTGAATAGAGCAAAAGCTGGATATCCATCCAATTTGGGTTCAGAGCTTGAAGGGTTCAGGGGTGATCATGAGCGGGTGCTGCCGGATAGCGCGGGGCTAGTGGGCCGGCTTCTAACTCAAGACGGGAGACGCACCATGTGTCCAGCCAAGGCAAGGTAAGGTAACTAAAGGAAGCGAAACTATTAACGCCAGCAAACACCTCAGGTACCACTGAAAGATACACGAGCCCAGTGCACCTCACAATTCTAGAGCACTTCCATGGCAGCTCACGGCATGCGAAGCCCTATATCTCTGCCCACGATGGGGGCTAGGTATGGATCTGCCCAGGCCTGATCGTGTCTGTGATTCGACCCAACGTGATAGACTATGATGCGATGTGATGCACAACCCATGCCAATGCCCTGCCCTGCCCTGCCCACGCCCGACAGAGAGGGGATGGTAGGATGGTAGGATGGCTAGGATGGGTATGTACTTGCGACTACCTACTTCCACGGTAGCTGGATACAGGAAGAGCACGAGAGGGTCAGATGTCAGCGAGTCACAGAGCCACAGTTACAAGAGGTGCATGACAGGTCTTTTTGGCTGCCATGTTATGAGACGCAGCGGGAGGGCTGGGTTGGCGGTTGGCTGAGACAGTGGGCATGCCTCTGGTCACCTTCTGGACGCATCAGCATAACATCCATCTGGGCAGAGACATTCAGTTAGTTACCTTGGTCGCCAGGCCCTAAACAGACCAGACCAGACCAGACCAGACCAGACTAGGTACCTGACTGAGCCAGTCAGTCAATCCCGTCAGTACCTCCAAAGTAGAGCCCACCCTCACGACACCTTCTCAGGGCATCCCATCCGGGTGATCCTCTCTCTCTTTAGCTGCATCTTCCTTCTTCTTTCTTTCTCTCTGTCTCTCTCTCTCTTCCTCTTTTGAGTCCCCCCCCCGAGCCTCTAACCTCCTCTTCTCTCTTATAGACAGAGCCTCTAGAGCCTCCAGTCTCCATTTCTCAGAGCCATTGCTCCAATTGCCTTGAGTAATTAACAGAACAAACATAAAACGCATACCCATCCACGCATCCCTGCCTCGTCTACTCATTCGGTCAAGGGCCTTGCAATTGCATCGCAGCTTTCCAGGCTCTTGTTTATTACTCACTGCCGTGCCGTGCCGTGCCTTGACTACCTATCTGGAGCCACGAGGATTACTCACTGTCTCGGGTACCAATCGATCTTTTGTGTGCTCTTACCCACCTCGCATCTTGGACTTGGCCATTCATCTTTGACTCTGCTCTCTTGTTTCTTGTCGTGTTGGGCGTCAAAGGTGTCAGTCCAAGCAGCAATTGACCGACTACCTAGACTAAGGAACAGACAACTCACCATTCGACTTAGGCCACTCACAATACCTCACCTCACCTCATCTCACCTTGCCTTGCTTTGCCTTGCCTTGCCTTGCCCTGTCCTGCCTTACCGTACGGATCCATTCGATTCCTCTCTGGGCTTCCGCACGGCACTACCTTAGCTGGACAACTCACTCACTCACTCAGTTACTCATATCGGGGCATCGAATCGGATACGCCTTGTTTCTTACCTTGGGTCGCCTCGGAATCCCTACCATTTCATTCTCGACCGCCTTCTCTCATCCACTCCGCCACCTCACCCGGCCAACATTTCTTGCTTGCCTCGCTGTATTTCTCGCTATCTATCTGGGCCATTCTTCTCCGTGGATTTTTTTTACTCCTTCTAATCTGTCGTTTCTAATTTTTCGGTTTTAATTTTCTCCAACAATTTGGGGTTGCTACTCTACGTTTACTCCTGGTTCTTCATTACTCATCACCGCCAGCCTTGACCGATATTCCAGTCTCCCCACCAGCCCCCTCCTCCTCTTACATATTGCTCAGCCAGTAACGCTCGAGCAACGCATTCGTTCAATTCCAAAAGTCTTTGGAGATACTCCAAGACTCCAGCACAATCTCGGCCAAGGCATCCGAGCGGGTACCTCACAGCAGGCAGCCGATCGGACAGTCCTGGCACTCAGAGCTCTATAAGAGACCATGACACTACCATTCGTTGAGGTGTCACATTTGGCACAGTCTTCATCTTTCTACTCGGCAACACTTCAGCTCATCGGCCTACGCTTCTTGAACGAATCACGCGAACAGAACTCGTCCATTGGGACTATTACTTACGGAATTCCAGCTGGAGCCGGCAAGTCTGGAGGCAAACGTGGTGACGACCAAAAAGGTGGCACGCCAGTTCTGCAGATCCGCGAGGTTTCTCGACCCTTCGAACCTGTCAAGCTCTCGACTCTGGTCTTTGCGGTACCGTCCACTGATGCAGTGATCGACTTCCACGACTGCGCCTTCACCGCGAATCCGTGGCTGAGTATTCAAACTGACGGTGACCCAATCTATCCTGGCGGCCCCAGCCCCAGACCTCGTTTAGGCTTTGAAGGCGGTCAAACCCCAAGAGGAGCAACAGTACGCGACCTTGACGGCAACACCATTCGGGTCGTTTATCAACAGCCTACTTGTCCTCGGGATTACTTTGGTCGAATTATCGAATGGACTTATGACGGTACCACCGCCCAGCCAAACAGGAACCGATCTCTTTCACAACCTCAGCTTCAGCCTGTTGCTTCCGCACGTTCGTCCTCTTCTTCCATAAACGGCCAGTCACCCTTTCAGCCCCGTCAGTCTCCTGCCAAACACGGTCCCAATACCGTCACAGCTGCAGAGATGACTCAGCGTGCTGCCTCTCGTGCCGATGAGGACGAACCCGTGTCTGTTTCCCCTCGCCAAAGCTCCAACAACAACGGCCTAAGTACTACCACTGTCGTCGGTGCCATCCTCGGAGTTGCCGCTGCTGGCGCTGCCCTCACATATGGCTTTGCAAGCCACAATGCTAAGGAGCGAGAACGAAAACCAAGACAGGAGTATGAGCCCCCGTCGCTCCCACGACGCTCAACCTTCCCCGAGAAGGCCCCCACGGTTCATAAACTACACAATGACGAGCGCCGCATCACCTACGCGGACTATCCGCCCACGGCGTCACAATACCCGCCCAAGGCGCTCCCTTATCGAGGACATGGTGGCTTTGCCCCTCAGGATATGTATCCGGAGGGATATCCTTTCCAAAAAAACATGCAGAATGACTATGCTCCCCGCAAGATGCATCACGAATCGTATCCGCCGAGGAATCTCGGTTACATAGAAGACGATAGCAGTGAGGATTCTCCAGACGAGCCGATCCGCCCCATTCAATACCTGACGCAAGCCCCCTACGATGAGGAAAATCCATGGTCAAACGAATCCCGAGCCAGAAGTCGGAGCAGAACCCGGAGTGTAGCCAAGAGTACTGCAAGAAGCGTCGCTGCGAAGAGTGCTGCTCCAAGCACCAGAAGTGTTGCGAAGAGCACTGCCAGGAGCGTTGCTCCTTCTCGGGCCCGATCGCGAAGTCGAGCCCCAGTAGAGGAAGGATATGACACTACCCGAAGTCGACGCTCGTCGAGGCACCCTCCCCCAGAAGACGCCTATGAGTTTGTGGAAACACGCAGTCGCCACGCGTCAAGGGCCCCGGACGATGACTTTGAGACACGAAGCCGTCGAGCGTCAAGGCCGCCACGTGAGGATGGATTTGATACACGCAGTCGCAGGTCGTCACGGCCTCCGGAGGATGGTTTCGAAGCAAGAAGCCGACGGTCTTCTAGGCCTCCTATAACTGACAAGTCTAGGAGCGTCAGAGCCCGCAGCGAAGCTGGTGTTAGTCGCAGCAAGTCTGTAGTGTTAGTGGACGATCTCCGAAGTGAGGCGCCCGTCAGCCGAAAGTACGACGACCGCCGAAGCCATGCCGGTTCCCGAGCGCCCAAGTCATCACAATCAGTTGTCCGCGGTCACCGACCTCCGTATGACGATGAGCGGACATACTTTTCAGCTCGGTCACGTCCGTCTTCACGAGCTCCTCGTCGATCCTCCCGCACTGAGGTGGAGGCCGACATTATGGAGGCACCAGAGGTCCCCGAGGTGCCTGACGCGCCTGAGATTCCTCTGGATCCCGATGTCTACGAAGCCCCCGATGTGCCAGACATGATGCCTAGGAGTCGGGCCAGGAGTCGGTACAACGTGCCCCGGATGGCCACTGGACCTGACTACCCACACATGGCCTACCCAAGCAAGGCTCAGAGCTACGTATCTGCCAGGAACGTTTCGCTTCCCATGAGCGGCATTGGTAGCAGCCACGCTGATTGGGATGACGACATGGTCAGTGTTGCCCCAAGTGACAGCATCAGCTGTGTTGGGGTGAAGCCGAGCAGACGAAGCCGCAAGATACGATAAAGAAGAATTACGATTATGAGATGCATTTATACGAGCGGCGACAAGAACAACACGATTGACGAGTCGATGGGACGGATAGAAAGCGATTCATGCACGACTAGGCCTTTTCAGATTGGTTCGACAGAATGATATGGATCAACTGGCAAGCAGTATGTTGTTGTTGTTGTTGTTGTTTACAGACCACAGATGGAGCTTCATGGGTTTTTGTTTCAAGGACAGCAGCCCGAATCTAATCTCGTGGGGTCTTCGATTGGCATATGAGGAGGCGTTTGTGTGTTATTACTCTTACGGTGTCCGGGCAGGGCCCCCTGGCTTTCTCTCCCAGGCATTCTTTTGGTGAAGGGAGGTTTTGCGATGATTTCCTGTTTCCTTGAGTAAGACGCATTGAATGGAATATAGCAGTCTGTTCTGCTTGGTTGACGACAAGCTGTATCTAGTTGTTGGATGTCAAGATTGGACACAGGACGGAACATGAAAGAAAGACAGAAGACAGACATTATAAGTAGGTATTCAGAGATGCGCGATAGAGACAATACAGAAGACATTGGCATTGCAAGACGACAGTCAGCGGTCTATTGCCGAGTCATTTGCCGCCCAGAACATAATACTTCACACCTCCGCTAACTGCCCTGCCCCGCTATCTCGCATCATCATGGTGCAGCCCACTCCTTGCAACACCCTCATGATCCATCAATGTTGGTGTTTTTAGTGAGTGTGGGGGTCAACATGAACGTCACATCGATCAAGTGAGTGCAGTACTACAAGGGGATATCACTCTGACTACTTTACCCTACTCAGTCACTAGTCTGGGCTCTGAGGTACTAGTGATATCCCACTCTGATATTGGTAAGGTTGGTCATTGGTAATTCTCACGGTTTCCTTCTTATGGTCTACGCAGTTCAAGGAGATGAGACTCTCAATATTTTGGAGTGAGATAAGGCTTGATTGATTAGTTGGTGATCTACAGTGAATACAGCTCAGCAAGTAATTTATGTAACCAAAACAAGCTTAACGAGTCACTTGTCCCACTTGAATTCATTCACTAGCACTACCTCACCTACTATAGTAGGTACCTACCTACCTAGTAGTTATTCTCCAGGATTTCTGGGTACATTACATGCCCAAGGACTCACACTGGCTTTTCCCCTCCGGTTCTCGGACATTTTTTCCCCTCGATCCAACCACAGCGCCACCAATTCGCATCGAGTCAAAAGAAAAGAAAGTTGTCTCGTATACTTTTTGTATAGACTTACTACATACCTACTATTCGGTACATATCGGCTTCAAATATACCGACCAAAATATATTGATCATCACCTTTTTCTCTCTTCATCCCAAACACTATAATGCCAGAGATTGGCTTGGGCGAGTCCATTCCTCCCGACACGGCACATGTGAGTCAAGATCAAACAATTGAGTGCGTATTTATCATGGAACTTTCTTACTAATTCAATGTCTTTAGGCTGTCAGTGTCTCTTTGCCAACATGGAAAGCAAATGTCGGATACGAGGAGGGCGAGGACTGGGTTGTGAACCGTATGACGACGGGCTACCCTCGGTGAGCTTAGCCATATCAACTGCCGTGCTATACGAAAGTATCCTCTCTTACATGAAACTCCCACAGATTCTTCGTCCATAAAGGTATACAGGCTTTCGCCAAAGACATCGTTGACCGCTATGGTAGTCCTGGTCAACAGGCCATGCTCTTCCCTACACCGCGAGTGGCAAACCGCTGTCAAGACTTCATCCTCCAGCGAATCTCTCCTGAGCTGGCGAGTCAGGTCCGCATCATTGACTTTACCCTGGACAAGTCAAAGGAGCTCTCGCCTGTGCTCAAGAAGCTCACTTCCACCATCTCAGCAGTGGTTTATCCCTCTGAGGTATTTCCTATCGCCAAGCAGTACTGGCAGCACACTGGCGAGGGTACGTCCAGTAGACGTGCTGAGTTCTGCCACGGCCTGTTCAAAGATGACCTCCTCATCCCAGCTGCTCGGTCACGGACTCCTCCTGAAGCCTCGCACGGCAGACCTTTCCGCGGTCCAAGGCGCTATACTCGCCCAGGCTCAATCGATGGTGTCTCTTCCCCGGCCCCTTCGACACCCAAGCAACCTTCGCCCGAGACTCCTGTTGAGTCTCTCGAGAGCTCACGTTTCCTTGAAGAGCGCTTCGGTAGAAACCTCGACTTGTCCATGGTTGAGCGTGCCAAGTCTGCTATCCGCAGACGTATCGCTGGAGCCATGGCTCATGACGTCGATCTCAACAATGGCCCTCTACCTGCGATGACATCCAACACTCGCGGCATGCCCAACCTTGAGGAGAACGACGTCTACCTTTACCCTGCTGGCATGAACGCCATTTTTAATGCCCACCGTGCGCTCCTTCACGCAAGAGAGCCAGCACAGAGTATCAACTTTGGTTTCCCTTACGTGGACACACTCAAGATTCTGCAGAAGTTTGGCCCTGGATGTCTCTTTTACGGACACGCCTCCGCAGAAGACCTCGATGATCTCGAAGCACGACTCAAGAACGGCGAGCGGTTCCTCGGCCTCTTCTGCGAGTTCCCTGGAAACCCTCTGCTGACATGTCCTGACCTCACTCGCATCCGCAAACTGGCCGATGAACACGACTTTGCAGTCGTTGTCGACGAGACAATTGGCACATTTGCCAACATCAACGTTCTCCCCGTTGCAGACGTAGTCGTCAGCAGTCTCACCAAGATCTTCTCGGGCGACTCCAATGTCATGGGTGGGGGGCTTGTTCTCAACCCCGAGAGCAAGTATTACCGCGCACTCAAGGCCACCATGAACGAGATCTACGAAGACAACTACTGGCCCGAGGATGTCATCTTTATGGAGAGGAACAGTCGCGACTTTGAGTCTCGAGTGGTCCGCATCAACGCGAATTCGGATGCTATCTGCGAAGTGCTACGAACACATCCCCTTGTCAAGAGCATTTACTACCCCAAGTACAATGACTCCAAGTCTCACTACGAAAAGGTCCGTCTACCAGATGGCGGATACGGCGGTCTACTTTCCGTCGTATTTCAGAAAAAGGAGCATGCTCAGGCCTTCTTTGACGCACTACCCCTCGCAAAGGGACCAAGTCTGGGGACAAATTTCACCTTGGCTTCACCGTATGTTCTCCTTGCCCACTACCAGGAACTGGAATGGGCTGAGCAGTTTGGTGTTGATCCCTATCTTGTTCGCGTGAGCGTCGGTTTAGAGGAGACCACTGAACTTCAGGACACTTTTACAAACGCCTTGAAGGCGGCTGAGGCTGTGTCGGCTACGAGCTGATGATAAAAAGCAAATAAAAGTGCTGTTTTTCCTTGCACATAATCGTCTATCTTCGTTCTATAAAGTTCATGTCATTACGTTCCGTACCCGATGCAGTCTTTCGTCGTAATAATCTAAGGAGTGATGTTAGTTGACTGTGCACCCTTTACTGAGAGACAGATGACATAGAGCTCACAAGTATCGTTGTTTTTTCTGATGCAAAAGTCCGTGCCAATCCAAGTCGCTCAAGTATGTCGTGATGATGATAACAACAATAGTTGTGTCCATGCCTGAGCCTATCGAGCTCACATTATGCAGCATTCCTGGTGAACATAACCAGGCCCGTAGTCCTCGATACCGCGCTCAATCTCGTTCGCGCGCGCTTTCTCTTTGACCTCCTTTGCAAAATATTTCTTCATGTACTTTTGCAGTTCGTAGTCAAGATTCATCGCAGAAGCCTTGAGGACAACATCTGCTCTGCACAGTGGGCAATGCTTCTCCTTTCGTCGCTGAATCTTGATGACACAGCGGATACAGAATACGTGCTGGCAGTCGAGACGGACGGGCAAGTAAGCTACTGAGAAACAGACTGGGCAAAGATAGTCGTTGAGCTGGGGAACTTTGGATACGAGCTCTTGCGACATTTGTGCGCAGACATCTCGTGCAATGGTGCCTGCTAAGAGCTTGTCTGAGTGAACAACGGTAGGGAACTTTCTAGCAACTCCCAGCGCTGTTCGTTTGTCAAATTCTTTGGCGATGTCAGTATCTCGGGCTTAACAAGCACTTGGCATATTCCACCTACTCTTGAGAATTTTGGCAACGGCAGTTTTGTTAAGCTCCTGGAACTGCATGTTCTTTAGAAGGGACGCATTCAAGTTGATGAAGCGGTTGAAAGCTGCCGTGCTCTCGGGAAGCTTGAAATCTTTGACGAGATTCTGCTTAGCGACCTGATCCTGGAACCATTGCAGCTGCCTCAGAGCGACTTGACTTGAGCGTTCTCCATGGTCTTGTTCGTGGGTAGCGAAGAAGATCTCAGCATCCAGGTACAGCTCGAAAATTTGTCGCCATCGTGCAAGATCTGTCTTTGAGAATCGCTTCGGTTTTACGACCTGTTCAACTTCTTTCCCAAGCGCTACAATTTCCGAGGTCATGGTTTTCTCTTCCTCCATTTGTAGAGCATCAAGGTTGTTGACATCGCTCTGAAGCATCTCGAAGAACTCGGCGTCGAAAGTCAGGGGAACCTCAATGATTTCGTACGTTCCTTCGGTCGCACCAGTAGCAGGTGAGGTCGCCGAGGCTTCGGTGGAGCCATCGTTTGTAGGCTCAGCGAAGGGTTCTGTTTGCTCCGAGTCGCTAGCTGGCTTTTCGGTAATTTTAACAGTCTTTTCGTCAGCGACAGCAATGGCAAGCTTGTCGTTGGCTTCGTCAACGAGCGGATCGACGGTTTCGGTGGAGGGTGCAGAGGTGGTCTCGACGACGGTTTCAGCTTTTGCGGCGTCCTTCATAGAGTCTGATTTTGGTGATTGAGTGGGAAACTCGACTTGCGCTGGTTGGTTCTGGGGGAGGTTGATGGCGATCTTGTTGAGAAAGTCGCGCGTGTTGGGCGCAAGCGAGGCATCGACGGGGACACCATCCTGAAGATGGACCTGTACGGTGAGTTTTGGGCGGAGGTGAGAGTCGGCGCCACCTGTGAAAAGTCAGTCAGTCAGTCAGTTTTGGGCGGAGGAGAAAACCGTTGAAAACGTTGGGGTCAAGTCATACCGTTGAGTTTATACTTCAAGGCCACAGGAGACGTCTCGTCGGGGTTGAGGAGCTCGCGCAACGTCTCAGGATCAAGTCCAAGCTCATGCAGCTCCCGCGCCACTTTCTTGAGACATTTCTTGAGCTGGCTATAGGGAATAGCATGATCTACCCAGTGAGCAGGGAAGTCTGTGAGGCTTGGTCAGGCACTAAGCAGGTACAGTATGTAGGATGCACAGAAGTGACAGTATATTGAATATGAAACGAAACAACCCGGATATGGAACAAAACATGTGGACTAGACGAACCTTGAGCTCGTAGAGTCTCTTTGAAATCGTGACCGAATTTCATGATTGCTAAATTGGTGGAGTAGCAAATAAAGCCAGTATCAGGTCAGGAGTTTTCGCATAAGAGAGGCACGCGACCACTTGCAGTATAAGGCAGCTAGCTGGTGGCAAAAGGGACGGGAAAAGACGAAGGAATAAGAGCAGAACAAGCGACGCTTAAGGCTGAAAGGCTCGGATCGCAGGAGAAAAAGAAGGGGTAGGATCAAGAATCAAGTCAGGGAAATGCGGCGCATCAAAGAAGAGGAGGAGGAGAAGAAAAGGTGAGTGAGTGCCATTAAGGTAAGTAAGTAGTTAACTTAGTAACGAGGTAACTAACTAACTACCTAATTAATGAATGAATGGCCTCGTGCGTGGAAGAGATCGATATTGTATCAAAAGAGTAGTGGGAGGGAGGGAGAGAGGAAGAGACCTAACTCAATGCAGACTCGTCCACGTAAATATTGGTACCGATTTCGGATCACTCGTGCGTGGTCTTTTTCTTTTCCTTTTGCCCTCTGCTGTGAATGGTGACTAGGTATATTCCATTTCCTTTAGAAGAGGGAAGAAACGGGTAAGGATGAGCCTAGAGTGGGCGCTCGGCAATCTCTTGCCGGCAGCGGCAGAGGCCTTTGAACTGAATGATACCTTTGCATCTGCATCATTCGACCATTTTCGCTGACCGAGACTCGAGCCTCTCCTCTCTCAAGCCAGTCTAGCACAGGCAGGCAGGCCTAGACCAGCAGACATTTTCCCATTCCCCCGATCGAGTTTTGCATTATCGGCATTGGTGATTGGTTCATCATGGTATAATCAATCAGTGGTGCCATGGATGGGGAAATGGTCAGATGACTGCTAAAAATAAAATGAAATAAATGGCAGCCTGTATCTGTAGAGCAATGCAAATCTGATCGAAGAGTCATGATGCCAACAGCCAAAGATGCAATAGATTGCCAAGTCCATACATACAACAAACAACTGGACTATCGATGTCAAAGCCATTAAATTTCAGACGAACCGCGTCTGTGCTCTGTTAGCTCACCGATCACCCGTACAACTAGTCCATTCTCTTCAGCCTCGTGTGCAATTCAGGCTTTATCATTGGTAGGCCCACGGTTTCTAGATCATTTCCTTGAGGAACCGCCAACAGTGAAATCTGAGATGCATGCAAATGGTATAAAGGCGTTGATCCGGAAAGCTCATCTGAGCTTTTGTACCAGTAATTTACACCGGCATTAACCTGTTTCCTTCACCGTACAAAGGAATATCTCATAATGGCGTAAGAGCGAAATGAAGGAGAATGGGGAACCTACTAATGAATTGTTAGTCATGAATATGGAACTCAAGGGTACCTAGCATTATGCCTGATTGACAAGTAACGAGTATTCAAGATTCAGTACCTACCTTAGAGTAGCTCGTGTGGAAAGGGAGCTTGTGATAGTAGGAGACAATGCCATCAAAGAGCGGCCATACTATACCCATTAAGAATAAGACTATCTTCCATGAACTCCCACATACAGTATGACTCTTTGTGAATCATCCGGCGTACAGAGGGAGATGCATGGCGAGTAACAAATGAGCTTACACGCTTCTCATGGATCAATTCTAGAAAACGGAAATTGCGGGGATGCATCCTGCGGGGAGAAAGCAAATTTATTTATTTTATTTGGCCTGGTTAAATTGTCTTAGGTATCGCTGATTTTGCCCCGCGATGCCCCTCCTTCACACAAAGCTCCAAGTCCTGACCTCAAATATATCATATATAAATCACAGCCTTTCTTATTGTATTTTCCGGAAACAGCAGATTTGACCAAAACTCTCACTGGCCCCGTGTTGCTCATTCAAATAGTAATCATGGGAGCCCAACAATCCTCAGAAACCTCCAATGCTGGTGGCCCAGCTCCCGTCGCGAAAACTTGTTACTACGAGCTGCTCAGTGTTGAGCGCTCTGCAACAGACGATGAGTAATTCTCTCCGGACATGCCCCTCTATCTTGGCTTCCTACTGACCTTTTCTTGGCTAGGATCAAGCGAGCCTACCGCAGAAAAGCACTCGAGCTTCATCCTGATCGCAACATCAATGATGTCGAGACCGCCACACGCCGCTTTGCCGAAGTTCAAACCGCTTACGAGATCCTGTCTGACCCTCAAGAGAGAGCTTGGTACGATTCACACCGCGATGCCATCCTCAGTGGAAGAGACGGCGACGATGACGGCCAACCTACTACTTTCCGCAATGTGCGACTCACATCGGCTGAGGAGATCATGGGCTTGATCCGCAAGTTCAATGCTGCGGTGCCCTTCGATGACGAACCCACGGGTTTTTACGGAATCTGCAGGGAAACTTTCGAACACTTGGCCATGGAAGAGGAGGCTGCTGCCGATAACGACGACCTCGATGTCCGGGACTACCCAACTTTTGGATCCTCTGACGATGACTACGAGGATGTTGTGAAACCATTTTACACTGCATGGACTGGCTTCGCAACCGTCAAGTCGTTCGCATGGAAGGATAAATATCGACTTTCTGATGCCCCCGACCGCCGTGTCCGCCGTTTGATGGAGAAGGAGAACAAGAAGATGCGGGAGGACGCCATTCGCGAGTTCAATGATGCTGTCAACTTCCTCGTCGGCTTCGTGCGCAAACGAGACCCCAGATACCTACCCAATTCGCAGACCCAAGACGAGCGCCAAGCTTCCCTGCGAAATGCTGCTGCGGCCCAGGCCGCTCGATCGCGAGCTGCGAACCAGGAGCGCATGGCATCATTCGAGATTCCGGAATGGGCCCAGGCTCGATCCGACGACAATGGAGCAGAGGGGGGTTTTTCAGAATCTGAAGAGGAATCAGAGGTTGAGATACTGGAGTGCGTTGTATGCAACAAGACGTTCAAAAGCGAGAAGCAGCTTGAGGCTCACGAGAAGAGCAAGAAGCACATCAAGGCTGTTCAACAACTGCGTCGGCAGATGAAGCGCGAAGGTGCTCAGCTGGAGCTTGATGAGGTATCATCACCACGTGAGGCAAATGCGAACAAGCAAAAAGATGCTGCAGCACAGGAAGACAATGTTAAAGAGGAGCCGCTTGGATCGACTCGAGGTGAAGCTGTATCGCCGCCTCCAGCGGATTCGTCCCTCCCCGCGACACCTGCTGAGTCTGCAGACGCATCAGACGACACCGACTACGCACCCAGGGATGTTGTCGAGGAGAGAATAGCTTCGGCCAGCAATCCCAAAACTACTAGCGATGTTACTAATGAAGACGATGAAATATCAGCATCAGTGCAGGATCTGTCGGTTGATGAGCCTGCGCAGGGCAAGAAGGTCGGCAAGGCCAAGGCCAAGCGCGCCAAGAAAGCTGCGGCTGCCCAGTCGCAGAAAGAAGAAGAAGTATGTTGACAGATCAACGATCATCTTCCTGTCAAGCTGACAACAGTTCATAGCCACGGTGCGGAGTTTGTGGGGAGACTTTCGCTTCTAGAACCAGGCTGTTCGTCCATATTCGAGAGGAAGGACATGCAGAACTAAAATCAGTGACTGGTGGAGGCAAGAAGAAGAAGAGATGATTAAAGATCTAATGCATACGATCTGCATATTGCATTCAACCATATCACCACGACAGGTGGTATCAAACGACAGGCAGCGCGTGAAGAACGCGTTGTATCGCTAAACCGACAGAAACCGTGATAAAGAGGGTCATTCGAATCGATATCAATGTCTATCCCGACGTAACGCCTGGTCCTCCTGCCAATCATTATGGGTTGCAGGAAATTACAGCCAAAAATAAAAACCAAAACAACGCCGGGCCCAATAACCAATCTAGACCTCCTGAATGGTATCCGTATCATCGTCACTTAGCGTCTCAACTTCGTCAATTGCGCCTTCACGGCCCTCGCTTGAGCCTCCGTGGACTGCGTTTTGCTGCGCCACATGGATAATCGACTTGCCTTGGACATGCTTGACCCCACGCTTCCAGTCCTGCCAGTCCTCCTCACTTCGAATCAGAAAACCTATTAGCATACTGGGATCCATCTCGCGAACGTGGATACGGCGCAGTCGAGCAGTATGACACGATTCTATCTCTTCGTTGGTGTAATCCATGGGGTTCTCATGGTATGGGAGTGCAGGCCTTGTGTGGTGAGGATCAAGGTAGAATAGGAAGGAACCTTGCGAGCCGATGAAGTAATGGGATGAGGATGGACGGCCTCTGCACATGGTCAGTACTATAAATATGCGAAGAGTACCATGTAGTACTCACCCAGCGATACCCACGGATTGCGGCATCTGAAGTGCTGCAATCAGAGCTTCCCAATAGACGGGAGTTATCTTATCTAGTCCCAGCCGAGTCCCTACCAATACAAGCGTGGGGTGGAAGGCTTCGCCGGTTGGCTTCGCAATTTTCATAAAGTCATCCTCGTAGACATCAGGCCCATCGCCAGTGGAATATACCCTGATTGAGGGCTCATGTGAGTTCGCCAATGCTCTTCAACTTGTGTGTTAGAACTAATATCGCGTGTGTAACAGTGGTGGGAACTTGAACGTACTGGATGCAGCGGGCTGTTGCTGATGGGCCAAACCATTCACCTGGATACTTGCCACACGCGCTGGCACCATGTCGGACGAAACTGTGGATTGAGTAAGGAGCTCTTGGATCGTCGGCAAAATCTTTGAGGATTCGACATTCTTCGTCTACTGATTGTCCTTGACGCCAGTCTGTACGATGTCAGGCATGTGATATAGTCTAGTGTGGTGGGCGCTTTGACTTACCTCTCCCAAGGCGAACGAGTGCGATGGTGTTTGCAAGTAAACTTTGACCAGATCGAATCATGCATCCCCACCCGCTGTCTGATGAGAATGGGCTCTGATCCCCTAGTTGGCTCTTGAGTCTCATCGACAGTGACAGTGAAGATGTGGCTTGGGGGTTCGTGGAACGAGGAATGGGTTCGAACTCGGATCTGTAAGTCATCCATAGCCTTGATTCAAAATCGGTTATGAAGCCAGATGGCCATCCACCGTCATTCGACTGGTCGTCATATGCCAGTGATGATGAGAAACTGCTCGATATTGATTCCGGTGGGGTTTCTGGGGCATTTGTCGGTATGTTGGGCGATAGAGCCGTATCCTGATCTTCGGTGTTCGACTTAGGTGCTGGGGGCGGTGTCTGGGGATTTTGTTCATCGGAGTTTGTGTTTTTCTTATCGCTTAGCTTGTAGGAGCGTCCAAGACACCAGACTGGATGATCCTGGGCAACATCGTTGGTAGGTTCTGGATCCCAGAACATCTGTACGATCCGTCGATAACGTCCGAGGTCGACATTGGCCATGGCGTTCTCCATGTTGATAGACATGGATCTTAAGCTTTCATTTGTTTGCTCGTTTGTTGTATAAACTGGGGAGCTCGGGAACGAAATACAATAGAAATGTAAGATGTGTGCCTCAACAAGGAGGCAACATGAAGCTTCAGGTGGGATAGAAGGCAGCAGACAGGAAACGGGCAGATGGGGTCCTGGCTATGGGTGAGCTTTGGCCTTAGCCTGGCAGTGGAGAGTCAGCTGGGGCCGGCGGACGGCGGGGGAGACAACCCAGTAGCTTGTGACTCGCACCCGGAGGCCAGCCCGTGAGAAGCGCCTGAGGTGGACTTCGGTTCCAGTGGAGCTGGTACTGGCTCTAGGTACTCGGTATGTACCAACGCACGCGATATGGGATCTGGTGCACGGGCCATCCGCGACACGTCTCGACGTCAGACTCGATATCTGTTGAATTCGCTCGAGTTGAGGTCACATAGCCTGTGGTTAATAGAAATGCTGGATTTTTTCGTGCTTCTGTATTTATATACTCTATTTACACGTATATGTACGCGTTTTCCTATACCCTCCTCTCTTCTCATCAAAGTGGGGTTGCGCACGTATTTTGTTGGAAAGTCTACTTATAATCAATTATTGTCATGATGGTTTTAATGAAATATTGGGTAAAACACGACTATGTTGGGTTTCAACACGCAGGAACCTCAATATGCACAAGATACAATTTCTAGACACATAAATCATAGATAAAATGATGCTGACATGATTCTCAAAGTTTATTTTAGAACTGCTTCTGGTTGAAAATCGCAATATGTCCAGTTCTCGATATTGCTTCATGTTCCCACCCTATACCAGAAAATGGATGACTGTTGAATTCATCGGTACGTATCGTGACTGCCTAGCCTCCCTCAAGCCTGCTTGTGAGCTTTCCCGCAAACGCTCAAGCGAACCCACCAATCGATACCGCCTCCCGCCTTAGCGCCTGCAACCTGTATCACGGCTTCTTTCAATGACACTTATCTAGGCCACCCAGTCCCACTTTATTTTCCGAGCCAATCGATAGACCAGCGGCAACGCAAAGTCCACCGCGGGGTGACTCGTTTTCTTTGCCATCGACAAAGATCTGTAACACCTTTCTCTCACCCGAAACACAGCATTGTTTTTTCATGGTGCACAACCACTATAAATCTCAATTGGACTGCCATACCGAACTACTCTCACGATGAAGGCTACCTCTCCCTGATCTTGCTATGGCAAAAAACAAGAGGGGAGCTCCCGCTTTCCGTGGCGCAAAGAACGCCAGGGGAGGTCGAGGAGGCAGGGGAGCTTTTCGTGGAGGTGGGAGCTATTCGCCAACGCCGCTCCGAGTCAATTTTGCAAGAGAAGAAACTGGTACGGATCACCTTGATGCGAAGTGCGCAAATGTCGAAGTGCTTGGCCGCTGACCTGATCCATTACAGCTGGATTTACGCTTGCCGATGAAGCTCGCCAGACGTCCCAGCACGACCATTCAACATGGGGGAACTCTAGTCTACGACTGCGGCCAGTTGCTTTCGTCAGCGCTGGACCTACGGAACCTTTGAAGCTTTTGGATGCGATTGTTGACCCGGCCGACAAGAAAGATGACCAGGCTGACGAACAGAGCTTCGAAGAATCGACCGACGAGGTTGACTTCATAGGCCCTGACGACCTTGAGGAAGCAATCCAAGCCGAGACTGCACCTGAAGAAAGCGTACCACAGGATGTACCATTCTTCTTTGATCTCACAGGAGAGCAGGTCCAAAAGAAGAAGGATCTCCCCCCGGTGGAGATACCGGATAGACCATCCTCGAGGAGCAGCACCTCGAGCGAGGAAGTGCTTCTCTTCAAGGGCCGAGGTGCGCAGAGAAACGTACAATATGCGCCTGATATCGACATGGTGCAGATGCAGACTGAAATTCGTGTCGTCGAGCAGGCTATCATCACTGAGCCGGCCCATTCACAACAACCACCAGCACCAACACCAGAACTGCAAACGGAACCAATCCGCAATAAGAACTTAACCAAAACCGAGAATAAACAGAAGAAGCGTGAGAAACGTAATGCTAAAACTAAATTTGATGACGAGGAGGATGCCATCCTTGCCGACTACATCGCCAACCTCAAAGAAAACGCTGAAGTTGATGATTACTTCAAGGAACTGCTCGAAGGTGGAAGACACTCAGACGATAGTGGCGTATCCGAGTCAGCCAATGCTGCAGGAGATGACACGGATGTTGATACGGACGATGCTGAAGCGACCAACGGAGATGAGGTCCCTAGCGAGATTGATGACGAGACACTCGCAAGACTGATTGCCGGTCAGCAGCCTGGGCAAGATCTGGGTATGGAGGATGTACATTTCGGAGATTCTTCGAGCGACTCCGACTCAGACAATGACGGCACTGGCAAGAGGACGAAACAGCACCAGGAATTGGACGATGATTTCGATTTGATGGATTGGGATCACCCCAGCCTGCGTCGGCGCAAAGGCAAAGGTGCTCGAGCTCAGATCAGCTTCAATATGTCCGATTCTGAACTGGAAGCATCCCTCCAAGCCAGTTGGAAGAGCGATCGCCTCAAGAAATCCGAACGAAAGAAACAGCGAGAGGAAATGCGGGCTCTTGGCATGCTAGGCAAAAAAGACCCTGACGATCTGCGGGTCAAATATCCAGATGGGATGAACATGGACCAAGTCGCAGATGAGCTACAAATATTCCTGATGGGTTCTGACGAACAGTGAGTTGTCATCAGGTTATTTATGAATTTTAACTGACTAATTACAGACTTAATTTTCCCCCTATGGATAACAATGCGCGCAAGATGATCCACGAGCTGGCGAGTAAATTCAAACTCAAGTCAAAGTCAATTGGAAAAGGTGACCAACGGAGACCGACACTTCATCGGACAAAGCGCACACCTCCCTACGTCCCAGCAACATTCGATCAAGCTCTCAAGCGCGTCAATCGCAAGTATCTTCCTCGGTCGGACAAAAAGGGCAAGAAAGGGAATCGCTTGCCGCCTGCGCGTGGTGGCACTTCCGTTGCGGCTGCTACATATCAAGATGGTGAGGTGGTTGGTGCTTCAGCGCCAGAACTGGGCATCGAGAACCGTGGAAGAGCGATGCTGGAGAAGATGGGCTGGAGCATGGGGACCGCGCTCGGGGCTTCTAACAACAAGGGCATCATGCAACCTGTTACTCATACAATGAAGCGCTCAAAAGCTGGGCTGGGATAGAAGTTGGTCATATATCTGAAACGACACTTTCATGGAGTTTGAGGAATGCAACAAACTGTAGAGATTAGAAACCAAGGGCATCAGGCAAGACACACATGTAACAGTAAAGGATGGGACACAAAGCTTATGTGCACGAATTCATTTGATCGAGACCCTATTCTCGATGTTTATTGTACAACCGCGAACCCCGTTGCCCGTGTGTGAAGACATTGCCCCCAGAAAATAAAACAAAACCATCCGTAACGCATTATGAGGCCCTTAAAACAGGGCTGGATCCCCGTGAAACCTCAGACACATGACACCCTGATGCCACGCGTGAAAAACCAAATGCCCAAAACAAATCAAGCCATCAAAGCACTTATTTCGTCGAGGAAGAGTACTTGGTCACAGCCTTGGTACCCTCAGAGACGGCGTGCTTGGCAAGCTCACCGGGGAGGATGAGGCGGACAGAGGTCTGGATCTCTCGGGAAGAGATGGTGGACTTCTTGTTGTAGGCGGCAAGCTTGGAAGCCTCAGAAGCGACGCGCTCGAAGATGTCTGGATCAAGAGTCAGATCAAGTTGGACTAGATAAGTAGGTGATGCGACATACCGTTGACAAAAGAGTTCAGGATGGACATGGCACGATTGGAGATACCAGTGTCGGGGTGGACCTGCTTGAGGACTGGAGATGCAAGTCAGTAAACGCGTTACCAAAACAAGACGCGATAAGGCGCGATTGAGGTTGGAATTGGAACTCACCCTTGTAGATGTAAGAAGAGTAGGTCTCCTTGCGGGTCTTGGAGCGCTTCTTCTTGTCGCCAGAGGCGGCAGTCTTCTTGCCGGCATCCTTCTTCTCCTGAGGAGCCTTGGAGGCAGTAGCGGGAGCCTTGGAGGCGGGCTTCTTATCAGCAGCCTTGGGAGCCATTTCGAAAGATGAAAAAAAGAGGTTTGAAAAAGGTGTGTGGGTTGGTTGTGTCGATTGGTTGAGTAAGAACTCGTGCGTTGAGTAAGTTGTTGTGAGGCGAGAAGATGCTGTTGTAGATGGGAAGTTGATGGCGAGAAGAGAAGATCGGGGAGTGGGTTGGGTTTTTGTAGCTGGCGCGTTGTCGGTGTTAGCGGGTTACTGATTGCCTGGGGGGCGTGCGCACGCGTGCTTGCTTCAATTGCGCGGGCCTGCTTAGCGGCTGGTGGAGGTGATCTTGGGAGGGGACCTGCCAGGCCAGCCCCTCTTTTCTGTTGCTGCTGGTGAAATAAAAATTGGGTGACGGTTCTTTTTTTTGATTGGCTCTTTGTACTCTCAATCACGCTGTAAGCTTTACAAGGCCGGGCCCCCACCAGCATCCTTTCCGTCCTCGTTTGATGCGAGCATCCATTTCCATTCTCATTTTCGCGTCGTGGTCTCTTTGCTTCCCTCGTCCTCTTTCATCACCTCCCAGCTCCCGCGTCTCAGCCCAGGTCATTCTTCTCTTGCTCTTTGATTTCTTTCCTTTTACATATCACTTCTACTCATAGTATAGGTACTTTCATCCAAAACATGTTACTTTCATCCATGATACCCACCCTGTAGACCCGTTCAAGATGTTGTGATGACTCCAAATATGCCCGAATTCTGATGTGACAGCTTTGGAGACCCGTAATGAGCGTAAAATATATGTGTGAATAGGTGAGCTGTATACCGATCCGGGTCCCTGAATACGCCCAGATCTGTTCGAGCATCCCTGCCTACGCGTCCGTCTTTCTCATCAACGCGTCCGTTCCGTAATGAAGGAAGGCTCCGGACTATGGCCCGTCACGGCCGCAACGCAACGGTAACGCATCGCCATTCGGGGTCGGTCGTCGTGACTCCTGAGGATGCCGTCCCGGCTTCTCTCCACATCTGCATCCGTTTGAGTCCCGAGACGGAGATCTATAGGGCTGCTGGCTCCGTCGTGACCGGTTCCTGACGGATCTCGAAGAGATCTGACATCGAAAAGCCGGGGGTTCTTGATTTGTGGACCGTTCACATATGCAATATACGTCACAGTACCTGAATCTGGGGTTCATGGAGTCAAATTGAGGCTTAAATCTATCTCTAAGTACTAAAAAAACATAAAATTCAAGTTGTATACACCTTTGGAAGGTGTATATGGGTCAAATCAAAGTAGAAAAAAGACACAAAATATGCCTTGGTATGACCAAGATGGATCAAACCTCACAAAATCAAACAGAATTTCGGACCAAAATGGGTCAAAGAAAAAGGTCAAAGATCAGATCAAGTTGGAACAACAACTTCAAACAGACCAGGTGGAGGAACCAAGTCCCAAAAAACCACGCGACCGAGCAACAACAGAGCAACCGGACCAGACCAGTTCAAACGAGATGAGATGGACCTGGCACAAGTTGGCAAACGTGGGAGGCCAGAGGTAACGGAAAACTGCAGTGACTTTGACTGATTGTGATGTGAATGAGTGTCCAACGTGTCCTCCAATCATCAAATCGCGCCGCGCACAGCAAAAAATGTAGAGAGGAGGAAAAAAGAAAATGGAGGACGGAAAACCTTGTGGTGCGGGCAAGGTGAGAGGAGAAAGCAGAATAACGCGCAAGTGATCTTGGTTGGAGGGCATAACATCCATAGAAAATCGGTTTTATTATTTCGCCGGAGGCCATTTTAGTGGGCCATCCACTACTGGCCAGTAACAAGTGCTACAGGCGCGCCAGGGGTGCCCGATTTTATTTTTTAATGCGTCGAGGAGCTTGGTTTCCCAATTTCGCCAAATGCGGCTAGCCCCAAATCGCGTTGCCAGCTGCAAGTGAGTGATCTGGGATCAGAGCTCCCGACGCGCGAAAAGTACTTAACCTCTACGTCCCCCGCCAACGTTATCTCTTCCACTTCTCATCAACCAATTGTCATCACAACCACTCTCTTCGACTCTTCCATCCATCTCAACAAAGTCTTTCAGACTCCTTAATCACCTCTTTTTAATCCACCACACCAAACCACCCAACCTTCAAAATGACTGGCGGCGGAAAGTCTGGCGGCAAGGCCTCTGGTTCCAAGAACGCGCAATCGTAAGTCTTGCCTCTTTGCTCACTTTGACGCGCCTTTTTCGATCGCGTCTTTTCACTTTAATCGATTTCAAGCTAACACCACTCTCCAGACGATCTTCCAAGGCTGGTCTCGCGTTCCCTGTTGGTCGTGTCCACCGTCTTCTCCGAAAGGGTAACTACGCTCAGCGTGTTGGTGCCGGTGCTCCCGTCTACCTTGCTGCCGTTCTCGAGTACCTCGCTGCCGAAATCCTCGAGTTGGCTGGTAACGCTGCCCGTGACAACAAGAAGACCCGTATCATCCCCCGTCATCTCCAGCTCGCCATCCGAAACGATGAGGAGTTGAACAAGCTTCTGGGTCACGTCACCATTGCCCAGGGTGGTGTCCTTCCCAACATCCACCAGAGTACGTTATCCATTCTTATCCATCACTTTACATCACCACTAACATCTCTCCAGACCTTCTGCCCAAGAAGACGGGTAAGACTGGCAAGAACGCTAGCCAGGAGCTGTAAATGGTTCATTTGGTTCTTGTTTTCCATGCGATGGCTGGTTGTTTGGGTTGTCATGACAAAGGGGTCACGGTTCAAGGGTTCATACGGTTGTTTTTCATCAGTTTATTCGCGCGTTAGGGTTGTACAATAATCCCCCACGGCTATGGTCATGAAATAAGAATACTTCAAAGATCTACCTCCTCGTCTCTTAATCCTGCTGTGAACGTATTCGCCACTTGAGACTACCATCCTCTAGCTTGGACTATGCCTTTCGCTGTTCCGAACTGATGGACATCCGCTGTTTACAACTGCTATTTCTCTGTGATCCGTGCTCAGCTATCGCTTCCAAATATACCTAGACATCTGCTTGCAGTGATTAGCCTTCTAACATGCATCATTGATAAGATGCCTGTTGCTCGTAGAGTGTCGGTAAGTGCTGATTCTTGTGGTCAAATGCCGACCTCGTTCGCACTGATGCGATACTTCAATGACCAAATTCATTTGATTCATGCTACAGCCCTCTCCGCGAGCCCATCTGTATCCTCTTCTATGTACATATATCCGCTCGTACAGCCCAAATAATCCAGTCGAGCTTTTAGTGTCGGTTAATAGGGTGTGGGGGAGCTATTCACATATCAGTTTCCGGATTATTGATGGCTGGGTGCCACCGGATAGTTACTCACGGTCGAGAACAGGCGACGGGAGGTTTCGCTCAAACTTGGAGCCTGTGACAGTATCATTAGCATTCTGCACCTGACGACTCTTGCCATATGCTGGAGAGATATACCTCCGGGGGCTGTCGGGGGAGTATAAGGGTCGGGGTGCTTCCAGCTCTCTAGCAGCTTCTCGGTCTCGGTCAATAGGGCCTGTGCATTGGAGTCAGCATTTAGATCATTTTCCAGTCGCCAATTAGTGACAAACCCTTTGATGCCGGGGATCGGTGACATTGCGGTTGGCCTCGAATAGTGAGCGAATATACATAGCCTGGCCACGCCACAGGTGTCGATGGACGGCCCAATCTAGCGCCAGCTTCAATGAGCGGCGGTAGAGGGATCTGAATACGATGACAGTCAGCGTACGGAGCTCGATGAATCGGCAATCGTTGAGCCGGCGGTTCGGGAGGAGGTAAATGTTACTGACAAGGCAGCTCGTCGCGTCGACATGGTTTGTGAGGTAGTGAGAGTACGCGTGACCGGGCCCAGTCGAGAAAGGCTCCTCGCTATCGGGCAATTGGTCGGTTTTCGCGGGGATATCTGCCGTCTGGCGTTCGCTCGAGGGTTTCGTTGTTATGCTGGCCGTCTCGGTCGAGGTTGGGATACTACGAAGAATGTCGACAATGACGGCAAAGATTTGGTGCCTTGTTGCCTCGTTCCGATAAATAGCCGATCAGTCTGGCCTACCCTGTACTTGGAGACAAAGTCGATTCAATGCATTACTGGTTCGACAGAAGCTTCTTGAACCAGTCAGGCAACCTTCTCGGGACTTCTATGTGTCAAATATCGCGGTATACTCTGTTGAAAGTTAGATCAAACCAAACTGGTGGCTAGACCTCGATATTTCGATACACGTTCCCGATTTAACATGCACATGTCAAGAAAGTACTAGCAACTAACAAGAGAATTAGCACCAGACGTCAAGCTCGGCTACGATGTCTGTGGAATTTGAAAACTGCGTCAAAAGAACAAAAGCAAGTGAGAATTCAGAAATCCTCCAGAAGTTCAAAAATCAACACTACTGGGTTCAGTATAAGCTATTCAAATGTTTACAGAGACAGCCTAGTACAACAGGTAATGAGGTGCATGGACCAACATCTGAATTAGTTTTATGCGACATCCTATTGGATGCACTTAAGCTGCCAGAACGAGGTACATAGCTTCGATAGCTGCGCCACATATCTCGTGTTGAGCCACACTCGCAGTACCTGGACTTTAAAATGTGACTTCTACACCCCGGCATTCGCCGAATGTATGCATCGTAGGAAGAGCATTGGCACTGGCACTGGCACTGGCACTGAGTGCTTGAATCCGAGATGCTTAGTCTTCTTAGTTGCTGTGGTGTTCCTTGTAAAAGATCAATAGAGCTGGGTATCGTGTCTATTCGGCATTACATAAAGTAGATGTTGGAAGGCAAGAATTTGTCCATGTCCATATGACAACTTTCAACTTCCAACTTACATGATTTAGTATTGAACGGAATGGTTATTTTTAGCATATAGCGGAGTGCCACTGAGAGAGCAATGCTACCAAAACTTGATTTATGACTGGGATCCGATCGAACAGCATGCTGACAGCTGCTTGACCATTCTACCGAAGCATTTAGGTTGTAAATCTCAAAGTCAGAGATGATGCAGTGACATGGGGCTATATATATTTCGCTATGGCCTAAGTCAGGGCGCCAGTGAAGCCTGCGAAGTATGGCACGCGTTTCGAGATGTGAGAACAAAAGAAGAGCTTCACTTGTATTCTACCAAGGGGCCCCAATCTTACTAATAGGTTAACCACTTGAACCTGTGAGCTGCTTGAATGTCGTTGTGTCTTGGGTCCAGCTAACGACCAAGGGTGAGCACCACAGGGTAAGCTTCTCAACTGAGATCATTACAATCATGGTCCCTGGAGGGCTTATGCATTCGAGTGCCCAGTCTGAATAGAGAGGAGTATTGAACTCTCGAGAAAGGCTTGGTGGTGAAGTAGCACATATCTTTGATACGGCGGATGAAGGATGAAGAAGCCAGACTGGGTATAAGTTTATAAAGACGTGAATGGATAACCTGAGTCTATATAAATATTGTTGTGGACAGTGACACGATTCGTGAGAGTTACTGAAAAGAATGGCTCTCAGAGGACATTGTTTCAGTACGCTCACGTCACCCATGTAGCTGGCACGGAAGGGTTCGGCATCGCCTGGGAGTGTTGGCATCTGGCGATTCCTACACCAATAGTGACCCATTGTGCATCGAGTACTCAATTGCTGCATATTCTTTGTTGGTGTTTGATTTATTTCATGCTTGGTTTGCGCTCGAACAAATGCTCGTTTCAAGACGCCCGACTGACAGGTAAATTTCTTTCTTCCCGACCGTTGAGATTGTCACGGGGAGCGTGGGCGAAAGACCATCAACACCAGTGGATATGATGAGAAATGTGAGATAAAACTGATATTTTAGATATTCAGGAATTCTATTGACACATTCGCCAGACGATAAAATATCGGAGAAAGCTGCCGCTGGCCACTTGGAAGTAAAAGTCACTGCCAGGAACTATGAGTTTTGCACTCACGACCTCTAGACCAGAGCCAATGAATCAAAATCCAATGACGTTTCTACCTACCAAACTTCGACAGTACATATGACCGAAAGTCTGTTGGACTGTCTCCAATCTGGCCAACACCCCGTGATGGATCTTACTATGAGAGGTAAAAGGAAGAAAGAACTTGACAAAGACTGGGCGATTGTGTGACGGCTGGAAGAACTGGATATGAACTGATGTGCCATTCCTAAGTCGAATTGCGACGTTGAAAGGCGAGTGTCATGGACCTCAAGAAGAGAGCTTGTTCTTCTACCGTGTTCCCCAGAGGAGGCACACTGGAGTCTCTGAGGATAGTAGAATTATAACCGAGAGTCACTGAGTTCATCTGCATCATTCCTAGCCTATTAGTACTCAGAAAATTATGATCGTGCGCATAGTTATCACACAAGCTCCAGACTTTGGTCTTGGTAGGGGAGAGGAGTGTTTACCAGAACAACTCATAGTCCCACAATGGACTGAATGAAACCCAAAACTTCCCACTGGCCTAGTCCAAACAGTCACCAATGTCATAGAGGTAGAATAGAGAGTAGAAAAGTGCCAATGGGAACGAAAGTAGCCTTGGGAATGTTGTTATAGCAAGCAAAACCGGCACAGACCAGGCGAGAAGACTCGAGTTCTCATTCATGTAGCTAGCCATACACAAATATGAACCCCTTTGGGCTTTGGAAGACGAATATCAATGGGAATTGAACGAGATGGTAGCGCACCCAAAGACTAAGCGGCGACATTCAAGATACTGCATGTTGAGCATCAGTTCTTGCTCAAACCCGGCTGAGAGAGTCCATAAGGCCAGGCCAAGGGAGGCCAACATGAGAAAGAAATTGGGATTCTAACAAGAGCTGAAAAGAATTGGAACTTGCCGAGTGTGTGTGAAGCCCCCAACCCACATAGACAATCGTCAAGCACAATCACTTTACTTCTGACAGTTGTGATGCCTGAGCAACAGTCCGAGGACAAAGCTTTATGAACAAATGACAAGCCGTATCATCTATGGTGACCTGAGGCTCTTTGCTAGAGAGGCGTTGCTAGGCGTAACCACTGAAGGAGGACTAGAATTCAGTCAATTCACTGATTGGAAAAGGGCCTGAAAGCCATAAGGGGCATCGGCAAGAAGGAGGCACTTAGTAGGGAAGATTTCTGCTTATCCTCTACTGTCTAGGTATCTCAGCACCGCGAGGAAAAAGGTGATGTCCCATTGACACCACTGGGCTGGACCAATAGTCATAACAAATCTGAAGTCTCACTGCTATGCAAAAATCAAGAAACCAAGACAGCTTCAATCACCATCAGTGACAAGGGGGGCATAGGGTTATGTAGGTTCTAGTCTAGGTGCCGTTATTTCCTGCCATGTACGCGAACCCTGGAACAGTTCGATATGTGTCAAGTTACTGCAGGAAAACACGGTCTGTTGATAGTCTATGGCATGCCTATTGTGGAATTGGGCGACGATATGTTATGTTGACAGGAGGATACTAGCAATAGAATGAGAAGAAAAAAGTATCATGAGCTCTGGCTCAGATATCGCATCCATCCCCTAGATATTTTAGATATGCATTGTGATCCCAAGTGGATGGTCTCTTATCACAGAGTGTGATGATGCTTGATTGAATGTAGAATGTTTCCTGCTCAAGTTGATATGCTTGATTAAATTATGCAAATACGATGCCAATACCTGAGGCCTGTAAGGGAGCGACTAGTAGTTGCGCGGAGAGTGAATAGGTATAGATAATAGATTTTATTAGGAGCTAAGTAAGGAGATTTATAACTAGAGACTAATAGGCAGAGATATAACTACCTAGTATTATATAATTAAT